>JAYXIM010052175.1:0-10453 GCA_037575425.1 Anastrepha fraterculus | reverse complement strand
AAACTTTAAAAGAGTTTTATATACATATATATATATTATGGCAGGTCGATTTAAAAATCGCTCATTGCTCTGTGAAAATTCTGAATTCAATGCCCCCCAATTTGGGTCGAACGAAAAATCCCACTTTGACCCATTTAGAGTGCTCCAATCGAGCCCAAATGTATGACCGACCCCCACTAACTTTGGACGGCCGATCCACCCATGCCAGTGGCACACCCCCTGAAACTCCCCTGGGGGGTTCCCCATACAAACATTTCAAAATATCACCATTTTTGGCCTTTACATGAGAAAAGAAACTAAAAAGGTCGACCCTAATTGGGAAACATCAGAACTCGTTTTAGAGGTATGGTTCCTTCGGCAAAGTTTCTTATTTTGATGCCAAGAATATGATTTTCACAGAGCAACGGGCGATTTTTTTGCCTCCCCACAAAAGACACTAAAAGTTCGACCCAAATTGGGGGACATCAGAATTCGTTTTAGAGGTATGGTTCCTTCGGCAAAGTTTCTTATTTTGATCCCAAGAATATGATTTTCACAGAGCAACGGGCGATTTTTTTGCCTCCCCACAAATCGACCCGTATTATATGTATATATATGTATATAATTGGCACTTACACCCGTTTTGGTTGTTTCACTGAGCTCCTCCTCTCATTTGTGATATGCGTCTTCATGTTGCTCCACAAATGAAGGGACCTAAAGTTTCAAGTCGACTCCGAACGGCAGATATTCTGTTTTTTATGAAGAGCTTTTCAGTGCCCGAAATATACTCGGAGGTTTGCCATTGACTGCCGAGGGGCTAGAGCTATTAGAAAAAGCTTTTTGTTACTTTTGTTATTTCGCGGAGATTCGAAACTACGCCCTCCGTTTTTCCGAATGGCACTCAGGCACCAACCCATTCAACTTTGTAGGTAGTATGAATTTTTCCATAAAATACCAGTTCATGAACTAGAATGTTTGCTGAGTGATTTAGCTTTTAATTCCAGAACTGGGGCAAATATTACTGTAGGCTTGTTTGAAATTTGGACAAAACAGTTGAGCGACCTGTAGCGAATATGCTCTGGCCGTGTAAAATGACTCGCACTCCTATGGGGAAATATATCATATTATTTTATGTTTTTCACAATTTATTCAGATGTGAGAAGAAGCGACTAATAGTTTTTGCATTTTTCATACAAAAATTATTCCATAGAACCGAATGAAATTGAAATACATACTTAGCACGACATAAAATGTTTCGAGAATGCGCCGCGAAAATATCGCTTTAAATTTTCTTTATTTATTCTAAAATTGCCTAATACTCTAGAAATCGGATAAGGATTTTATATTTAAATAGTGAATACTTAAGTTGTTTACTTTTAAAGTCTAGATCAAACGTAGATACGAGTAAGAGTGGATGAAATGCTTTCAGAAAATAGCAAACTAAAAAAAAAAACAAAAAAAAAACATTGTCAATACCTCAACGATAAAGTAAACGATTAAACTTTCACACAATTGTTCGCTTGAGGATTAGAACATTCCGCACGAGCATCAGCAATGCAAATAGTTGAAAGCAGCAAAGACGGAGACAAGCATGGATGCATACGTAAAAGTACACAGACACATGCACATATGCATGCATGCATATATTTCGATGGAGCATTGAAACATTCTGCTGTTCAACACTTTGTATAACATGGTAGCGAACGTTGAGAAACAACAACAATAACTGCTATGAACAAGAGCGCACTTGCACTTGCTTGCATGCCACAAGAGCAGTTGCAGCATTTTTGTATAAACTTATAAATGTGCCAATAAATATAACTCTGTGCCACAGCAGGCGACCGACTGTCAACAACATTCCGGAAAATCCATCGAAATCGGCAAATCTAAATCTACAAACAAACAAAACCAGCCCCAAACGCCCGCCAAATTGTTGACTTCTCGAAGCGGATATTCGTTGGCGAGTATTGCTGGCTTAACGGTTAACCAGTTTTCTCCTTTCCTAACTGATTTCTTCCTTTAGCTTACGAGCTAAGTTGAAAATATTGGAGTAAATATTTTGTTCAAGACACTATGGAACACTTGGCGTGTTTTGGTGAGTAAAATTAAAATTTTCATACATTTCGTGTCTTGTTTGATTGTATGAAATTGCAAAATACGGAGTGTCACCGAGACTGACGTTTTAAAATATTTTATTTAAAGTTTTAGTGGATATATTTAGCCATTGCCACCATCAATATATGCCACTCCTCTATTGAAAGAGTGATAAAAACCTTCTTCTATCAGCTGCTTCAGAATGTGTGCCGCTTTTTCTTTTACATACATCGTCCAGTTTGGCCGTCGCTCAATATAGGGAGAGCATTGAGACTTTCTCAATCAAAAATTCAATCCCTCAGAAGAATACTACACATACATGGAGTTATTAGCCATATTTGCAAGGTTCGGAGTTCGGCATAGTGATTTCTGTACAAGCTGTCGAGAAGAGAAAGATGTAGAGAATATTTAGCACTTCCTTTGCGAATGCCTCATATTTGAAGAATGCGCTTCAAGCTTTTGGGAAACTACTTCGTGGAAGACCTATGAATATAAGGAGGAATTTGGTTGCAGAAGCTGATCGAATTTGCTAAAAGATCGGGTTAGCTTAATGACATGTAGAGATGGGTCCGAGAAAATCTTCGTTTGAGCACCGCAATGACTCCCTGTGGTCGCCATACGAACTCTTGATAAAAGAGCGGTCTGCCGAAACTAATCTAGTCTTCCTCTAGTCTTCGCTGCAATGGACTCAAATCTTGGTATTTTTAACGCTAATTTTACTTTAGACAAGAGAAAGACGTCGTATGGCACACGATTCCGTAAAAAAGCGGATACTGGGATGTTTTACTTTGCTAGAGATCTCTTAAGAGATATTGTGTAATAAGTTGGGGCATTGGCGTAGTGGCGAATCTGTGTCTGGATTTCCACAATTTCAATTCGCAGAAGGACGAATATGAAGGCCGTAATATTTACGAATAGTTTGACCCTCAGAAACCAGAGGAGGTGTATCATTCCCCGAGTGTCGAAGAAAAATTACTGCGATCGCTGTGATAATGAATTTGATCACGCCAATCGTCCCAACTTCAAATCCTCTCTCAGCAAAGTTTGAGAGAGAGGGAGAAAGCTTAAGTGGCGCTTACTTGGCTTGTAAGCAAACCAATGATTCGTCTCAGTTTGGAAAAATTGCTATAGTATTTAAAGTGTGAGTCCAAAAAAATTTACCTTTAAGTTTTTCGAACAGTTTTGTAAGTTTTCGGCCTTCTACTTTTTTCAAATTTTTTTCAGACAAAAATTGTATTGACAAGAGATAATTTCTATATTTTAAGCATGCAATGGCTATCGGAACTCATAACTCAGAGATCTTTTAAATTTAGTTCACGTTGATTTTAGATTTGATTAGAAAAAGTTTCAGCTTATGAAACTGTAACTTAGATTCCGAGCGTACACTTGTTGGCTTAGGCGGATGATATTGACACAACCGCGCTTTTAGATCTGCCTTTTTCAAATTGGATAAAGCAGCAAAGCGAATGAGTCTGGTGGTGAACGAGGACAAAACGAAGTACCTCCTGTCGTCAAACAAGGAGTCAACGCCCTCACGTATCGATACCCCCCTCCCTGTTTGGCGGCGATATTATTGGGTCTAAGCCATATGTGAAGTATAATACTTAGGCATACTGATAGATCACCGACTTAGCTTCCGTTACCACTTGGAGTACGCTGCGGTTGCAACGGTAGCATTGGCCCCAATAATGGCAAATATCGGCGGTCCAAGACAGGCACTGGCAGGAGTGGTGAGGTCTGTCCTCCTCTATGGCGCGAAAGTTTGGAGAGGTGCCTCAAACGCGCTACATATGCACAACGCATAAATTACACGTAGCGTTTGTGCGCACTTAGAATCTGCTCTGCCTTCAGAACGTTCCCCGAAGATGCGGCGCTCACCATAGCTGGCCTATGCCCACTTGACCTGGTAGCGCAGGAGATGTGTGCAACCAAAGGCACAAGGCGCAACAAAAACCAGTGGGATCCAAATCAACACTTTAAAATGGCAAAACTGGCAGACACGAGGGGATAGTTCAACAAAAGGCAGATAAATCCACCGCCTCATCCCTAGATTAAAAAGATGGCTTGAAAAAAGCATGGGAAGGTCGATTACTACCTTACCCAAATCCTTAGTGATGGATGTTTTCAAACACACCTTTGTCGCTTGGGGCATGAAGAGACTCTATACTGCGAGCATTGAGAGTTAGGCATCGACGAAGATGCAGAACATGTGCTTTTCGTATGTCATCACATCAGAAGATTTAGGAAAATGCTAGAAGATGAACTCGGCTGTAGAGAAAAGCCCCACAATTTAGTGACACTGATGCTGAAGAACAATGACGCACGGAACGACGTACAACATGCGGCTGCCGACATAATGCAGCAACTTCGATATAGCGCACAGGCAAGGCGAAGACGCGATCGGCAAGAAAACGGCTGAGCCAACAAACACGAGAGTGCAGATAAACTGACGGTGCCAGACATAGAAATTTACCTGTTTATGGTACGGGACATTCCAGATGGAGGAGTACTGATACGATATGGGTGGATCTCTCATCAAAAGACCTAAACTGTGGAAGGTAACCAGCAGATGTTACTTCTGATGCCCTGCGTCAGGGCGGTAACGGACGTTGAGTTTAGTGCTCAAACCACCACCTGTACTTTGACGGTAGGAGGTTTGTTTCAGGTTCCGGTAAAGTCCCACACTGACGGGGTTAGACTTTCGATGCTTCCTCCTCGCAAAAAGCAACAAACAAAACGCACATCACTGTTGACAGCTAAGATTGTAAGCTAAGAGAATGTAAGAGACTTCGCTTATCTAGGAACCAACATAACTCTACCAGTTTTGAAGTTGAATGGAATATATATCTTGCTAGCAAGTACTACTTTGCACTAAGTAGGCAATTGAGTAGCAAAGCGGTCTCTCGATGAACAAAACTTACACTCTACAAGGCTCTCACCATGCCCGTCCTAACGTATGGTGCACAAGCTTGGAGGATGACAACATCCGATGGATGCTTGGAGTGTTTGAGAGAAAAAAATCTGCAGAAGACTTTTAGACCTTTGAACGTCGGTGACGGCGAGTATCGCAGACGAGGGAATAATGAGCTGTATGAGCTCTATGACGACATAGACGAATTATGATTCAACGGGTACATTGACTGGGTCATATCATCCGAATGGATATAAACACTCCGGCTCTGAAAGTATTCGATGCGGTACCAGCTGGTGGTAGCAGAGGAAGAGGAAAGCCTCTTTTGTGGTGAAAAGATAAGGTGGAGAAGGACGTTGCTTCATTTGGTGTGTTCAACTGGCGCGCTTTGTTACACTCGGCCTAAATCGCGTAAGCTGTTGCAGTGTCAATCAAGAAGAAGAAGAAGAAGAAGAAGAAGAAGAAGAAGAAGAAGAAGAAGAAGAAGAAGAAGAAGAAGAAGAAAAAGATGATGATGAAGAAGAAAAATATGAAGAAGAAGAAAAAGCAGAAGAAGGTATTCGATCCTTAGTAATTTGGCATTCAATTCCTTTCTATGTTGATTTCCTTTTTTCAGGTTTACTGTATGGTTTCCCTTTCGTGACTACTTGAATATATATATAGGGTGGCGCAAAATTAATCGGGTGGCACAAAATTAACCATTCAACTTTTTACTAAAAAAAATTATTGTGAATGACGGAAATATTTATTTTGACCCTTACGTGCTCCATTGCTTGTCTGTTTGTATGCTGCAGCTGTCTAGCTCACAAGTGTCAAATATGATTGCTGTAGGACGATATTTGCAAATATTATAAATCTTTCCATAATTGATTAATTTTGCGCCACCTGTTATATATATAATTGGCGCGTACACCTTTTTGGGTATTTGACCGAGCTCCTCCTCCTATTTGTGGTGTGCGTCTTGATGTTGTTCCACAAATAGAGGGACCTACAGTTTCAAGCCGACTCCGAACGGCAGATATTTTTATGAGGAGCTTTTTCATGTCAGAAATACACTCGGAGGTTCTCCATTGACTGCCGAGGGTCGACCGCTATTAGAGAAATGTTTTTATTAATTTTGGTTTCACCGAGATTCGAACCCCTGACCTCTCTGTGAGTTCCGAATGGTAATCACGCACCAACCCATTCGGCTACGGCGGCCGCCTACTATAAATAAATAAATACTTATAAATAATATAAAAAATACAATATAATATAAAAATAAACATATAGTTTTCCATAAATCTAAACTTCAATAGGTTTTTAAACTTTTATTGGCCAATAATGCTTTTGGTATTTACAAATGTAAGTAAATAATTGGCGCGTACACTTTTGCTAGGTGTTTGGTTGAGCTTCTCCTTCTATTTATGTCGTGCGTCTTGATGCTGATCCAAAAAATGGAGGGACCTGCAGTTTTAAGCCGACTCCGTTTAAGCAAATGGTTCTTTATGAGGCCCTTTTTTTCATGCAGTCGTAGATTTGCCATTGCCTACCGCGAGGCGAGGGCAATTAAAAAAAAACTTTTTCATTTTGTTGCTTCATGCACGGAGATTCGAACCTATGCACTCCCAAACGGTAGTCACGCACCGACCCATTCAGCTACGGCGGCCGCAAGGCGGTATTTAAAGGCTTTTAAATGTTATTTTAAGTTTCCGAGATTTTTTCAGCTGTCGCATACATCCCCGGCACTGTATTCTGCGAGATGTTTCGTAATTTTATGTTTTCGAAATTTTATTTGCCAACATTTTGATTTTACTCTAATTTTTTGATTTCGATATTTTCATTTTGTTCTTTTATTATGCGCTACTTCTAGTTAGGTTTAAAAATTTCGATTTTTCATACCTGATGCCAAATGAGGGAGCTACTTTTCCGCGAGGTACCTTGAGTTACGTTTTGTATTTTTTTAATTGCAATTTTTTTTTATTTATTTATTGCAATTGTTTACTTGGCAGTACGCCTTGTGTGCAAACGTTTCACAATATTTTTATTTACTTTTATTTTATTTTTGTTTATTTTTAAAAGCTTACATAATAATAAAATTATAAGTAAACTCAAGCAAACGCAGCGCTAGCAGCAGAGGCTTTCGGCTGGCTGGTGATATGTGTTGGATCAGATACGACGGAGTAGGTCGGTGTCCTTCAGAAATTTGTAAATTTTTTTAATGTTATCTTCAGTGGCATCTTTTAAAAGTAGAAGAGGATCTGTGTTGCTGAAGTGGTGATGCCTTTGAGAAGCAAGTTCTATGCAGGATACCAGTAGATGATGCACACTGACTGTGCCTTGGCAGAAGGGGCAGGTGTTGGATATAGGTATTACCCTGTAATAGGTGTACTCTAGTAATTTTGGTGTGCCCAATACGGACTCGTGTGAATGGGGTTATGTGGTTGGTGGGTACCGATGATGGATAGACAGGTTTTCAACGTTTGGGGTTAATGTTCGAATAATGGTGTTTATAATACGACCATTCACGAAGTAACTTAGTTTGCCTCTGTTCATGAATAAGTCGGTATATGTCGCTGGGTAGGATGACTTCTGATGTGACTGTTGGTGTAATGGAAATGTCCTTGGCAATTGTATCTGCCAGTGTGTTACTCTGGATGCCGGAGTACCCTGGTAGCCACATGATTTTGATGCTACTACGATGGGTAATTAGTATGTTTTTAATACAGTCGATGATTTTGCTTGATTTTTTGTGGTTTTGGATGGCTCAGAAGCAGGACAAACTGTCGGAGCAAATTATATAATACGTTTACCCTTACTTTTGGCGCAGTATTGAAGGGCTTGTAATATAGCGGTTGCTTGAGCAGTGAAAATCGAGCAAAATGATAATAGAAGGCCGTACGCGATAACTTCCTGATTTTCCTTTACCACTGCGTAAGAAGTGTGAGATCCTTTTGACCCGTCAGTAAAAGCCAATTGCCACCCGTTAAATTTATAGTCTGCGATAGATGCGGAAAACTTGGCCCTGTAAACGGCCAAAATAATTTCAAAATAAATATTTCGATCCTAATAATTTTGCCCATCAAAATGCTCTTAGTTGATCACTGTGCAGTGACAAAGTGTGTTATTGTTATTCTTTTTATTGTTATTGTGATTTCAGTTCACATTTTCCGTTACAAGTTTCGTTCGTTGTTATTCTATTCCGTAAAGTTAAGAGTTTTTGTTGTTGCAGCTGCCCAATCGCTTCCAAGTGGTGACAGTTGTCCTTTGAGAGTTCGTTAGCTTGAGCACCGAACTTTGTCGGCTGACGCCGCTGCCTCACACATTTGTCGCGTCAACGCCCTCCACACGCCCTTCAAATATTCCACAAGTATTGGGCGAAATATATTTACTATCATTTTCACTGGTACTACGATGGAAACCACTGCATCTTCCTTTTATGGTTTCTATAAAATTTTTACTGTATTCTCTTTTTATGTTTTATTTTTGTTGGCAACTTCTTTTCTATTCTCCCCACAAATTTTCTTCTTCAACTTCTGTTGCTTACTCAGATTACTTTGGTGCACCAACGACTTGATGCTTGGTTGTTATTAAAGTTGTCGTTTATACTCTACCTGTTGTTGTTGTTAATGTTGTTGACATTGTGCGGTTGGTGACGTCACTGCTACTAGTTTTGTGTGCAGATTGCATATCACATTGCAATCCTTTTAGCTCTCGGTAGCTCAGGCGCTGTCTGTGTGACAAGCGGATGTGTGTGAGACAAGTTTAACAACAATAACAATTACAACAATTCTAAAAATAAAGCAAATACTGAAAACACTAGATATAAAAATAAAATTTGCTGCAATAGCAAAACACTCGTAAAAGTTATGTCACAAACCTGAATGGTGTTGGCAGCCGCCTCAGAAAACAATGTTGAAATCTTTTATTGTGGTTGCATTGCTGGGTTAGTTGGGCGGTTATGTCAAATAAGAGAGAGAATAGCAACAACAAGTAGTATAACAACAATTGCCAAGGCTGGCAGCAACCACAGCAAAATCATGCCAATAACAGTAGCTACAATAACAACATCAACAACAGTTTTGAATCCAAATCGACCACCGGCTGCGCATCGCAACCGATTTTAGTCAGCAAAGCGTCTACTTCATTTTTTTTTTTAATTTTTTTTCCAACTGCTTTTATTTTTTTTTTCATACTTGTTTTGCAAAAGTTTTCTCTCTGATTTTAGTGGAATTATTGTTTATCGTTTGGAATTTCTTTCGACTCGCTTTGTTCTGAAATTTAATCGAAGAAAATCTTTGTGAATTAACTAAAAATAATTTGAAAGGAAAGTATTTTTTGAAGCAAATCTGAACAGCTGAAGTTCTGAGGAAAAGTTTATGTACATATGTATAGAGCATATGTGTATGTATGTAGAGTGCATATTTGTGAATTTATGGGGCAGCTTCTTTGATTAAAGCAGTTTTGCCATTTGTTCAAAAAAGCCAGATATTTCAGAGAAAAATTAAAAAAAAAAACGAGTATTAATTTCGAAGATTTATTTATTCATTCATTCCATCATCAGTTAAGGTAAAACTCAAATAGATTACTAATACTAAAGCTTAAATATATAATAATAAAGGATGGTTAAGTTTCAAGAGTCGGTGTTGATTTTGATGATTTTGATGATTTCGATGACCCTGAGGCATAATTGAGGTTCTATGTCGTTAATATGCCGAACTATCTCATCCTTTAGCTCTTGAATTGTTGCTGGCTTATCGACGTACACCTTTTCTTTCAAATAACCCTAAAGAACGAAGTCCAACGTTGCCAAATCACATGATCTCTGCGGCCAATTGACCTCGTCGCGGCGTGAGACTATTCGGCCATCAACCGTCCTGTTGAAACTGCATATAGTCCACATCCATATCTTCCAATTCGGGCCATAAAAAGTTTGTTATCATCTCACGATAGCGAACACTATTCACAGTAATTGCCTGACCCGCATCATTTTGGAAAAAATATGGCCCAATTATGCCGCCGGCCTATAAACCGCACTAAACAGTCACTCTTTGTGAGTGCATTGGTTTTTCGGCAATCACTCTTGGGTTATCATTCGCCCAAATGCGGCAATCTTATTGACGAATCCACTGCGGTGAAAATGTGCCTCATCACTGAAGATGATTTTCTTCGAAAATTTTCATAATAAGCCTGAATAACTTTAACGCGTTGCTCGATTGTGTATCTTTCCATGGTTCAAATTGAATTAGTCTGAAATTGAAAAATGTCAAATCAAATGCAGAAAAAAACTTGAGGTTTAGGTGTGGTTTACATTCAACATCGGCCCTTGAAATTTAACCAGCCTTTACATGGTAAAAAATACTGTGAGATTTATTAGTCACAATTCAAAAAGTGTATCTCCAGATTAAGTTTTGACTTGAAAGTCTCTGCGTTAGAATACAGCAGCTTTGGGCTTTACAGATATAAAGTGCTAAATCGATATAATTTTAT
>JAYXIM010052173.1:0-10495 GCA_037575425.1 Anastrepha fraterculus | reverse complement strand
GTAAATATGATTGAAATCCTGCTGGTGCAAAACCTGCCTATCCACCAAGATTTAATTACGTTTATATTGTATATACAGTATGTGTCAGAAGAAAAGAACCGGTTTTTGTTTTGTAACTTGAAGATATATTTCGTTCTGCTTTTTGCTGCATAATAGTCTCATTCAAGAGCTACGACGCCAGCACTAACTCGGGTCAGTGACGTTCGAAACTTTCCCGTAAACGCAACCAAACAAAAATAAGTGAGAAGTACGCGAAGCGTTTTGTGCCGTTATTTTTATGCACGCATTCGAAAGGATTAAAAAACTGCAGAATTGATTAAAAACTGAACAAGTTTGTTGAGATTTGGAATCAACGGTGTACAAAAACGTTGATGACTTTTCCGAGAGCGGCTTGGACGAGGGATGGTAAAAAAGTAGGATAAAGTGATCATCCAACTTTTTAAGCGAGACCCTTCTCTGTGACTACGCCAAGCACGATCAGTTCTTGCTTAAAGGGAATAGATGTGAGTATCAACACCATCGAACGTCGACTGAAGGAGGCGAACATAACCTACCGTCCCACATCATCAAAACCACAGCTCTCAGAAAAACACATTGAGAATCAACAAAACAATGGGTCACAGTATTGGACTGGTCTTCCCAGCCTCCAGACGTCAACGCAATTGAAAATGTGTTGGGAACTATGAAAACGCATCTTGCCGGAAGGCAAGTCCATGATTTAAAGAAACTCGTGCGTCAAGTTCGCCAAACACACAAAAAGAGTGTACGCGCCAGTTATATATATATATACATGGCTGTAGTGATCGATATCTCGTGAAGTCTAGATCAAATAATGTATGCTCGTTATCGAGGTGATATTTCACACTAAAAAAAATCGTTTGCTGTTTCTTGTTTATTACATTCGCCTTCAAAATAGGCTCCATTCGAAGCAATACACATATGCCAACGATTAGTCCAGTCCAGTTTGAAGAGATCTTCTTCAACTGCTTTAACGAATTCTCCTTAATGGCCTCTATCGACTCAATGCAGCGTCGGCGGAGTGGCAATTTAAGTTTTGGGAAAGAGTCACAGGCATCTAAATTCGGTGAATACGGTGGTTGTTCGATGATATTTGACGAGGTTTTGGTCTAAAAAGTGTTCACACTATGAGCCTTGTGAGACGGTGCGTTATCATGGTGCAAGATCCATGAGTTTTCTTTCCACAAATTGGGCCGTTGAGCCGTTTCCTACGCACATTCTCTCTCAAACGTCGCATAACTTCCAAATAATATTATTTATTTACCGTATAACCATTTGGAATGAATTCTGAGACTTCGAGTGCAGAATACCATGATAATCAAAGAAAACAAGTAGCATGACTTTCACTTTTGACCGACTTTGGCGTGGTTTTTTGGGTTTCGGCTCATATGGATAGCCCCATTCAGCCGCCTGTTGACTGGTTTGCATCTCAAACTCATATACCCACATCTCACCACCTGTTATGATGCGCGGGATAAACGTTGGATCCGAATTCACTTGCTCAAACATATCTTCAGCCATCTTCTTCTGATGAATTTTTTGAAAGAAATTCAACTCATGCCCAATTGATGGTGTAAAATGTTGCGAATTGATTCATGAGACACGCTAAGGTCAGGAGCTACATCCCCCTAACTTAAATGATGGATTCCCAGCACCATTTTCTTGATATTTTCGACGTTTTCATCCATTGAAGACGTTGATGGGGGACCAGATCGGGGCAAATCTTCCACGACTTCTCGGCCCTCTACAAAAGCCTTATACCATTCGTATACCTGTGTTTTTTATAAAGCACACTTGCCATGGGCTTTCTGCAACATTTTCAATGATTGGCATGCGAAATTCCGTTCAAAACACAAAATTTGAGACTAATTCGTTGTTCGATATTTTTATCCATAGTGAAAATCGCAGAGCACACCTGCGGTTGACTAATATGCCAAAACCAAGCTAATTGACAGATCACGGATCAGACTAAAAATGCCAAAAACAAGCTAATTGACAGATCACGCTCAAACCCTGCGACACTATAGAGGACAGTTGTACCAACATTCCTGCAAAAAGAAATTAGACATTTGTGTAACGAGTACTTTTTAATACCATTCGACAAGTCTTTGCATAAATTTCCATACTGAAATCGCAGCTTAAGCTTACCTAATTTCCATAAAATATTTATTTTAAATGTAAATTTGGAGGCTGTTTCACGAGTTTGAAAGTTTAAGAGGCTTACGAGACAATTAAGCGTTTAGATGAGTAGCTATTTGTTTTTTAAAAAATCTCACCCAAATCATATATCTTTTCTAACTTTTCACCTTGTATGCATTTTACACTTAAAAACATTTATTTTTTTGTATTTTTAAAACCAAGTGCAAAATGCCCATAATGAAACACGTTAAGTCAGAATTATGCATCTCTGCTTCATGCTCACCATTTGCTTATATTCATGTGCACGTACAATAAATAATTATTTAGGTTTTGCCAGAAATTATGTTGAAACTTCTAAGTCATGTCATGGTAGTGCCGCAAACGGGCCATACACTGACTTCCAAGCTTTTGTTGTATTAGAATGCGCACCTCGATGTCACTTAATTTTGTTTAATATTAACGATGACGTCTACTTTTAATAAGCAGGTCACACACGCACACAAACCAAAAGCGAAAGGCATTTTCATTTTTGTATGATATTGGCAACCTGAGTTGATAGAGCAGCGTAATTTTATTTTGCTGAATTAGGTGTTTTTCGTGTGAGTACGCAAACAGGATTTTAATGTATTTGTTCCACCTCCACTCACTGCGCACCCATAGCCCTGTTGTTTAAATTTAGTGTTAATTACCAAACGATAAATATGAGAAAATGGTGCATACTGTTAACTCAGCCATGGTTTGGCAGCATTGACGGAATTAATATGCATAATTAGTCTCTCAAACAAGAGCCGATAATGAGCAGGTGGGAAAATTCACTAACATACAGAATTTGAGTATAGAAAAGTTGTGGGTGCAAGGTCACATAATGCGAGGGTTGACTTTTATATTTCTGAATCAAAATACTCTCTTTGGAAGTCAATAAACTTCTGCATTCGCTTGAACTAATTTTCAAAACACTTTTGCCACTCAGAAGAGGATACTTTCAAAACGAGCTGCTTAAATGCTTCAACAGTTTCTTCAGGTGTCGAAAAACGTTGATCCCGCATTTTATTTTTGGTGTTCGGGAAGACTATTTGACGATTTCCTTAGAGATGATTCTCTCAAGACCCATGATTCGTCACCTGTTACGATGTCGTACCCATCACCGTGCCCGAACTTCTTCGTTCTTTCTTTACACCAATCGGCATGGATTATTTTTGGACACTTGACAAATTATTTGGTATCCAATGAGAACAAATCTTCTTTTTAAGCCAAATATTCATGCAATATTGAATGTACGTTAGTGCCACTAAGTCCAAGGATGCATCAAGGATGCTTCATACAGCATCGATTGCTTCTGGCACAACAACCATCTCTGAACGGTTTTCATTTTGCACCAGCATTTTGCAGTGGCTAAAAGTTATGCTTCAACGCCAAAAGTGGAAGTAAGTTGATGAATGCACTCTTGTCTCGAAAATCCATGTCGAAAATCGTAATAAATTATCGTTCGAAAATTTTCACGAGTTAATTCCGTCTTTTGGGCGAGATGAACTTTTTAACCCATTGAAAAAAGAACAAATAAAGCTCGTAAGCTTACATATATGCTAAAAAATACCATTATTTTCCAATAATTCTCATAAAATCGAATTACAGCTCATCACGCGTAGTATTGCAAAGGCGTAAAATACAAAAGGCAACCTTCGTTTGCATTTTTTTTTAACACTTTCCTGGTTCTTTCCGGATCTCCCATTTAGATAACTTAGTAATTTGAAGTCCTATTTCTAAGAAAAATCTAATTAAGCTTAAGTCTATGATTTAGTAATCATATCAATAATTTTACGTCTGTTCTACTGAAATTGGAAATCAAAAAGTATTCCAATTTTTTAGGCACAACCCTAAAAATTAGGATTTCAAACAAGGAGTTCATTAAGTTCCTTGAGTAACTTCTGGATTGACAAAACTGGTGTTACCTGTCATGTCCGATCGACTGTCGCAAACCCTTCTGTCATTAGGCAGAGGGGAGTGTAGACGGCTGGTTGGACTGATGACGGGCCACTTTCTGTGGGCAAAGCACATGGAAAGGTTGGGTATCTCAGACAGTCAGATTGCTTCGGAGTTCGGGTAGATTTAAAGAAAATTAAAAGGGAATCCAAGTGTAGTACAATGGACTCAATTAATGTCTGAGTGCTGCACTTGCTAGTTGTTCAGACAAAAAAAAAAAACAAACCTCTGGATTAAATAAGTTAGTTTAAAAGTAAGCATGCGGATTCCTCTGACTAAAAACTCGAGCTCTTTTGACTTGATCATAGAGCTAATTTGCGATGAAGTGAACCGCTCTCCAATAAGGGCTGACTGCATTGATCGAAACAGATGGTAATCCGAAGGTGCAATGTCTGGAGGATACGGCGGGTGGGGCCAGATTTCCCAATCCAGTCCCTCTAAATATTTCTATTTCATGCAGCAAAATCAGTTCATCTTGTCTACGTTCTATTCCCGCCTTTTCAGCTCTTCTTTGAGAGCTCGATTCAAACGCATTAGCTGCAGTCGGTAACGATAGCCAGTGGTGGTTTTAGATGTTTCAAGGACTTCATAATAAATAACACCCGTCTCATCCTACCAGGTGCATAACGTAACCTTTGAAGCATGAATATTTTTTTCCGCTGTCGATGGATCTGGTTCACCTAGCAGGCTCCAACAGTAAACGAGAACTAATAAAGCAACTAGAACATATGCTCAGCTGTCCCAAATCTGGTTGGTTGGTTGGTTAAAGTGGTGATTTGTTGCCACATCCTCGTTGCCAACTTGTTTAACGGGTTTTTACAGAATAACTATATCCAGTCTGTGCGGTTAAGGAACCTTATTAGGTTGTTAACGTCTAAGCCAGATAGTTGTTCGAGATTCTCGAATAGCGGTTGGCCCAGGGTTAACATTCTGCCCTTCCATAGGGCAGGGCATTCACAGAGGAAATGGAAGATTGTCTCCTTTTTCTCCGGTTGTTTACAACTGTGACAGTATGTATTGTGAGGGATACCCATTTTGGCGGCTTGTTCTCCGATAGACCAAAAGCCAGTTATGACTGCCGTTAGTCTCCAGGCGTCCCGTCGTTTCATTCTTATTAATGCCGACGATTGCTTGAGGTTGTAGGTGGGCCATAACGTTCTGCTAATTTTGCATTTCGTCTGGACTTTCCACCTACAGTCAGCGATTCGGAGGTATTTTTGGGAAATTGTGCTCTTGACTGCACCTAATGGTGTGAGTACCAATTCTGCAAGAGCGTTATTCATGGCAGATCCCCCTCTTGCCAGTTCATCTGCTTTTTCGTTACCTTCAATGTTCCGATGTCCCGGGACCCAGATTAAGGTAACTTTATGGTTTTCACTCAAGATGGTGAGGCTATTCCTACTTTGTTCCACCACTTTGGAGGTTGTTGTGGCCGAACCCAGTGCCTGGATTGCAGCTTGGCTATCCGAGAGAATAGCGATATTACCCTTAAAAGAGAAATCTGCGATTAGTAGCCTGCAAGCTTCCCCAATCGCCAGTACTTCCGCCTGGAAGACACTGCTGGTATTAGGGAGACGCACAGATTTCTCAATTTTAAGTCTGTGAGAATATATACCAGCTCCAACACCGCAGCCCATTTTACTTCCATCCGTATAGACTGTAGTGTCGAAGTTGTTTAGAGAGAATCCCTTATTCCATTATTCCTTAGTTGGAAAGAGAGTGGCAAAATTCCTATTGGAAGTTACCGTCGGGACGATGTAGTCAGTTCTCACCGATATTAACTGAGTTTGTTGCAATAATGGACTAGAATGACCATAAGTTTTTTCTCTCCAGCGACCCGCTTCGTTTAACCTAAATGCACTCATGGTTGCCGTCTTCTTAATATGTAGGTCTATTGGAATAACGTGTGTCAGTGCATTGAGAGCATCTCTAGGACATGATCTGATTGCACCGACCGTTATTGCACATGCTGATCTTTGTATTCTGCCGAGTAGTTTGGTAATGTGCTCTCTCCCTAGAGCCTTCCACCAAACTACTGAGCCATACGATAGAATAGGTCGTATAACCGCCTTATACAGCCATAATGTTTGCTTAGGTTGAAGACCCCATCTTTTTCCAAGCATACGTTTACAGGCATATAAAGCAATTTCTGCCTTCCTTACCCGTTCTTCAACATTTAATTTCCAGCTTAGTTTGGAGTCCAGAATTACCCCTAAGTACTTTGCGTTGGGTGATAGTGAGAGAGTTTGTCCGTTAACGTTAATATTTGGTAAGGTAAAAGGTGGTACCTTATATCTGGTGGTGAAAAGCATAAGCTCTGTTTTACGTGGATTGGATGATCCCACTGATCGTATTAGGACACAGTCCTGACGCCATTAACACCACATCATCAGCGTACGCCACCGCTTTTATTCCACCTCTATTAAGTTTTATTAAGACTTTGCTAATAACGCATAACCAGAGAAGTGGAGACAGTACTCCCCCCTGTGGGGTGCCTCTGTGGACCTTCTTGGTTATACTGATATTACCCATATTAGCTTTGATGATCCTGGTTTCTAGCATAGAGATGACCTAATTACTGATGCAATTGTCCATCTCTAAGTCTATCAACGCTCGTTGGATCGCATCTGTACTAACATTGTTAAAGGCGCCTTCTATATCCAAGAATGCCGCCATGGTATAATGTTTGTTCTCTAGAGAGCCCTCTATTGTTCGGATTACCACGTGAAGCGCTGTCTCCGTAGATTTGCCTTTAAGGTACGCATGTTGTGCATTAGATATACCAGAGCTCTCCAAAGAGCTTGTAAGATATATATCCAAAAGTCTTTCAAAGGTTTTTAACAGGAAAGACGAAAGACTGATTGGCCTATAGTCCTTCGCTGATTCATGTCCCCTCCTGCCTATTTTTGGAATGAAGACGACCTTGACTAGTTTCCAACTATCTGGAATATGACCTAGGTTTAAACACGCTTTAAAAATTTCCTTTAGCCATGTTAGGATACAGTCGAAGGTTTCCTGTAACATCTTTGGGATGATCCCATCTGGACCCAAATCTGGAACTCATCACAACTATCCTTCCAAACAAAAATTAGACTATTTAAATCAAATGTCATCTCAATACTGCTCTATGGATACCAAACCTAAATTGTAACCGACAAATCAATCGGAAAAATTCAAAATTTTGTAAACAGATGTCTTTGGCGTATTCTCAAGGTGTGGTGGCCAAACGGCATCAGCAACAATGAGTTATGTAAAAGGTGCAACTTTCAGTCAGTGGCCAACCATATACAATTACGAAAGTGGAGGTGGATAGGCTACACACTGCGACAATATGCAACGGAAGTCTCTCGACAAACTCTTGATTGCAATTTCCAAGGAAGCCACAAGAGGGGCCGACGTCGGACTAAATGGATAAGGTCGCTACAAAAAGAAGTCAGTGAATGCGGCAAATCGTGGAACACACTAAAATGGCCAGCCCAAAACAGGGCCATTTGGAAATGCTTTATTGAGGATCCGAGCTTCAATGGGAGATAAGGACGATGATGATATCTCGAAAACTACGAGTATACTACAAAAAAAATTATGTAGGTTATCGCATTCAGCGACCTATTTTACATAGGAATTACATAGAATGGCCTGATGAAAAATCCCTCATTATTTGTAAACCTGTGTTACTAACCAGCACCTACTGCAAGACCTTATTTGCATCATATGTACGTTTGCATGTATGTATGTACATTGCTCTCTTGCCTACGTGCTTGTACTAAATATTTTTATAATGCGTCCCATTGTTGATTTTTTGCTTTCAACACTGCCGCCACAATAAAATGCTAGCTAATGGCATGGTCGGTCAGCATGCCGTGATAGGACAATTAAGCTTACATATGTACATACGTCTATGCGTAGCACCAACGATAGTATTATTATTTGCGTACACTGTTCACAAAATATACTAGTGACTTTCAATGTTAATTTACAAGTAAATGTTGTTGTGTTGTGTTTTAGGTTATTATTTTGTCGGCATTTGCAACTAAATTTATGGCGTTATTTCCGCATCCTGCTTCCGTTCAACGCATGTTTTACGCCCCATATCCGCCGCATGTGCACCAACAACAACCGCAACAACAACAAAATGCTTAACAATGTGCTGATATTTAATTTAAAAATTATTTATACTCCTATCATATTAAATGTCAACATTATTTACGCGTCTACCACGAGTACGCCATGCAAAGTGGCAAGCATAGGCACATTACTTTGTATGCATGCGTGAATGTGTATATGTATGTGCGTACGTGTTTATAGTCAGAGCCACCACAGTCACGTATCTAAAAGTCTGGTACGCAATATGCAACTCTACTTAGCTGCACATCCATATTAGCTTCCGCCTCTACATTGTATTGTGAAGCCATTGCGTTGCACTGGGCGTATGAGCGATATTGTTTTGCTTTCAATTAAATTATGCAACTAATTTTATGATTACAGATGTTTAAGAGCAATAAATGCTAACACATAGTATGCACACATTTTTATTTTACCTTATTTAATTGTGCCAATTGTGGGATTAATAACATTTCAATTGAACTGGGCAAATGAAAATGATATGTCGAAAATTACACGGCGCATTGGGTATGAGCAATACAGAAGTTGTATATTATTGTATATATATTAGGGTGGAAGCTACTTCGGAATTGATATTCATATTATTATATTGTTCGAGGCATGCTCTAAAAATATGAGGTTTTAAAATATTAAACCAATCCAATAAGATTTAGAGGTTCCAAATTGAGTCTGAAGTTCGAAAAATTAGTATTTTCGTTAAGGGGTTAGGGGTAATCAGAATTTTCAAAAAAATTGGATTTTATTTTGCATTTTTTTTATAAGTATAATATCTTAAAAATATGAAGTGAATCCGACAAATACTTTTTAAGATATTCCACAATTAACAAAGGGCGCTAGGGACCTCCGGAGCGTTTGAGAGCAAGTAGCAAAACTTTAAATGCGTTTTTCTCAAAACTTTGCTTTTTGAACTGGTGATCACTGTAATTTAAAAACCGCTTGGTAGATTTCAATAAAATGTATACTAGTTTTAAAAAGCATAAAAAAGAGTTTTTTTTCAAAAATGTCGATTTTTTTTAAACATTCAATTATTGTTTTTTTTCCACGAAAATCTGAAAAATATTTTCAGAGGCCGCCATATTGCTCATTTTGAAAAACGCTTCGATCCGACACAATATTATCTATTAATAGAACTAATTTCTCTTGTCCGATCATTTCAGATGAATCTCGAAGGGCTTGTGATGATCACCGCAAGTGACTTCTGGAGAAATGGCCCCACACAAACAGCGATAACTTTTACAATTATTAATTTTTGTTTTTGAAATTTTGCTGAAGTCAAGTTGAAGTGATATGCAATTGGTCGCAAAAAAAAAATGTATAAAAATCATAATTTTTTCGGGTCTCTGACTACCCCTAACGGCTAAAGCAAGAAAGTTAGTTACGACTTTTTTATTTTCCAAAGCACATTGTAGTGAATGTACTAGACCTCCATATTTTCAAAACTCGTTTGGTGGTCAAAATCGTGAGATACACAACCAATTTAAAGCATTTTAAAAGTCGAAGCGCATCAACGAATCAATAAAATGAGCTACTCAACAAATACGTATGTATACCTGTACATTACCATTTTATGATAGTATTCACTAGAACGGGATTTTTCACAGAGCTTATGTACTCATTTCCTGAACATTTGTGTTTTTTATTTCCATTTTTAAATAACAATCTATGAAATTTCAACATAAGTCATTATATGTCAAGTAGTATTGTGATTTTCTGTTCTCTAACCAATTTTAGATAAGCAATAAATTTTGCTCCAGATTAAATTCAAGTTTTTACATTACATTATTTTCTATAAATTTTTTATATTTTTATTGTTTTTTTATATTATCACTAATCGTTTTAATCTTCGTTTACCTACCTTCTCTGATTGTATTAGTTTGCATATTTGTTCATTTTGATGATTTTTTAGTCACTAGATGCTGTATTTTTTAATTAAATATGTCTAATTGTGACTTGGAATTGCCCAAATATCCATAAGTGTTGCAAATAAATTTAATTATAATTGTAAATACTAGTTTTTAAGTTCCTAATCTTTTCATGCGACGCTGCTAGAATCGTGCACAAGAAAGAATACATTTGAAAAAGCCTTTAACCAGCTCTCTAAAAATATTCTAAGTACATCAGCGTTAAATTAGTAGAAAAGCTCTTGAAAATTACATTGAAAAAAATAAAAATACTTTTAAAAAGGTAAAAGTATGCTTCCCAATCGCAATATGAATAGTGAGAAATAATTTACCAT
>JAYXIM010052172.1:0-10575 GCA_037575425.1 Anastrepha fraterculus | reverse complement strand
CTCTTGTGGTGGCAAAAGAAGAGGAAGACTTTTCCTGCGTCGGAAGAACCTAGTGGAGAAAAATTGGGTATCACTTGGTGATTCTACTTTCAGTAACATCTGGATATAAGAGGCAAAGAAAAAAAAAATCCCCAAAATTCAAATACTTTCACAGTGCTGCAAAATTTTGGAACTTATTTACCTATACGAGATTTTTGTATAAATTTTTCCAAATGGTAAATGTACACGAAAATGCTTATATCCGGCCGCCGTAGCCGAATGGGTTGGTGTGTATCTACCATTCTGAAGTGCGCAGGCTTGAAATACCCAATGATAGAAAAAGTTTTTTTCTAATAGCGGTCGCCCCTCGGCAGGCAATGGCAAACCTCCGAGTATACGTCTGCAATGAAAAAACTCCTCAGAAAAATCCATCTGTAGTTCGGAGGCGGTATAAAACTGTAGGTTCCTTCACCAGGAGGAGGAGCTCGGCCAAACACGCAATAAATGGCGTAAGCGTCAATATATACTTATATAATTGTACTGTACAGCAATTTTACCCGTGAAGGAAAAAAAAACCAAAAGCAAGCTAAGCGAAAGTCCAGCAGGTATACTTTCATTTAGCAAACGATTTTCCTACTGCCTCGTTCATAGTCAACAACTTTCAAGAACTCTACAATTACCTTCTGCAAGACTAATCACGGCTTTGTGCGCGAATTCATCTGCAGCATTGGAATCTTCCGCAGCTATATGATTTGCATAACGTAACAACAAGTCAGCAACTTCGCGCCCCGCTACCAAATGCAGTGTCGGATAAACGCCCCACTCACGTTCAGTTACGTATTCGGAGAGCCAGGCTTCATTGCGGCTTAATTTCATAGCTTTTTCCATAAATTTGATTGCCAGGAGGAGTGCGTTTTCTAAAAGTTTTCATATTTGTATAATCAAAAAAACAAAATAATCTTTCGAGAGTTAAAGTCACTACACTAACCTCTTGTGCTGTGAAATTTTGCAGTTTTGAAGTAAATACGAGCAATGGTCTCGTCAGCGATGGTATCATTGAAACCCTCGATGCTCTCACAAATCGGTATAATTATATCATAAATATGCTCCAACAGCCAATCGAATTTAATTTTATATGGTTCTAGTAATTGAACAATTTGATAGAAGCATTTGACTGTCGTCTGGTAGCTGTGCGCTTCTTCTAGTATTCGTACCTTCTCGGCAACGCGCATATTCTCAAACAATGCCATCAACAGTTCAATGTTATCAGAAACGCGATCTCGTATGACCTTCGTTTCGTAAAACAAAGTC
Source organism: Anastrepha fraterculus (assembly GCA_037575425.1). Lineage (NCBI taxonomy): Eukaryota > Metazoa > Arthropoda > Insecta > Diptera > Tephritidae > Anastrepha > Anastrepha fraterculus. The sequence goes on along the minus strand of JAYXIM010052172.1, from coordinate 9,285 downwards.
TCTTTTGCGACCAAAGTTTCAAGATGACGAGCACCTATTCTACAGCCTTCCTCATACAACTCTTTAACCAGAGCACAATAGATGGGTCCTTCAAGGCGACGTGCCTGTACATAATTGAGTGGCACGAGTTCGGAACGGATTTTCTCACGATTGAAGAAAGTCACACCTTTACGGCTCAGCATTTTTATAGCACAGATTTGAAAACTTTTGAATACGCGTAATTGAAAAAAAAAACGGAATAATAAGTTGATGTATTTGTGTTTAGTGTAAATATGTCCTTGTAAATTATGTCCTTATGTGTACGTTCGTCTGTATTGTAGAGTCAACGTCGTTTAGTCGGTCTGCTCCCCTATTGCCTGTTTATTAAGAATAATGTAAAATATATTCGTATAAGTGCCAACTTAAAAAAATGAAATACAACTAAAATTAGTGTCACATTTTCAAAAACATACTAAGATTTGTGAGTGGCACGAAAGCATTATCAATCATAGAAAGAAATGAAAGGAAAGTCAATAGTGTAGTAATATAAAGGCTGAGTGTAGAATCTCGTTTTTTTTATTACTCGATAAAATTATGTGGTTGCCCCATACCAGTACGTCGTGTTGCAACAAAACCAGGTTCTCGTAGTCTTCGGCAAGTTTCGAAGATCGAAATCCTTTTAACGAGCCAAGCCACATGCAGAATAGTTTTCATAAACAACTGTTTTGTTTTAATCGTTTGAAGTAGAAGTGAAAATTTTTAAATTCAAAACTTCACCAAGTAGCCATTTTAAACTGTAAGGGCTTGATTCAAATTTTAGTGATGTTTTTTATGAATTAATTTACATAACAAAAAGCACTCGGACCTTTGAATTCGCATGTCTAGAAAAATAAACACACAAACAAAAACATATGTATATATTTTTACTTACATAAATCGAATATTTCGAAAACAGCTAAGTTTTTGGCTTCATGTTGTGTAACAAAATCAGTCAAAAATTACCTTTATATTTATTACTGTAAGTTTTTTGGTCTCGGTTCCTTTGAAACTCTCCACTTACTCGCCTGACGCCTGGATTGCGTGTCCTACTCTGAAGTCCTCGTCTCGTTGATAGTAATGAAGCTGTTTGATGAATGTTGGGTCGGTCTCAACCTTGGAAATCAGGTCTTTAGCAAAATCAACGCGTCCTTTTTTTGCATGAAATTCAGGCCCTTTGGCACCATCTTTACAGCAACACGGCGCAAACCCAAATCATTAACTAATATAATAATAAGCTATGTTTTTGATGATTAATTTGCGGTTATGTATCAACTTTTTTCACTTTATAATGTTTTACAGCGGCCGCCGTAGCCGAATGATTTGGTGCGTGACCACCATTCGAAATTCAGAGAGAACGTAGGTTCGAATCTCGGTGAAAGACCAAAGTGAAGAAAATGTGTTTTTCGCGCCTTGACAGGCAATGACAAACCGCCGAGTGTATTTCTGCCTGACTGCATGACGTTTGTCATCCGACATCCGTTGTTGTTTGTTTGGCTGGGCTCCTCCTCCAATTTGTGGTGTGTGTGGCCTGATGTTGTTCCACGAATGGAGGGATCTCCAAATGGTGGCCGACCAACTCTATAAACATTCTTAACAAAATGTAATGCAATGATTCCGTAACTCACTCTTAACTCAAAACCTGCTGTTCTACTCTCCCTCAGTTAAACTTTTATTTCTTCATAATTGGCGCGATAAACGCTTACGCAATTTAGACCGAGTTTAACAAAGCGCGCCAGTCGTTTCTTTCTCGTGCTAACCGGCGCCAAGTGAAGCCAAGCCCCTCTCCACCTGATCTTTCCAATGCAACCTTTGTATCCATTCGGACGACATGACCTAGCCAGCGTAGCCGCTGGATGTTCATTCGCTGCGCTATGCCTGCGATATTCGCCGTTGCCAACGTGCAAAGGTGCAAAAATCTTCCACAGAATCTTTCCCTTAAACACTCCAAGGTACGCTTAATCGGATGTTGTCATCGCCCACGCTTCTGCGCCATACGTTAGGACGGACATGATGAGAGCCTTGTAGAGTATTAGTTTTGTTCGTCGAGAGAGGACTTTACTACTCAGTTGCTTACTTAGTCCAAAGTAGTACTTGTTGGCAAGTGTTATTCTACGTTGGATTTCCAGGCTGACATTGTTATTACGTGTTAATGCTGGTTCCTAAATAAACGAAATCTTTTACAACCCTGAAATCATAACTGTCAACAGTGAAGTGGGTGCCAACACGCGAGTGCGCCGACTGTTTGTTTGAAGGCAGGAGGTACTTTGTTTGCCTCCGTTTACCATCAAACCCATTCGCTTTGTCTCTTTTCCAGAAGGCAGAAGTAACAGCGCGGTTGTTAAGGCCGATGATGTCAATATCATCGGCATACGCCAACAGTTGTACGTTCTTATAAAAAAATGTGCCTGAGCCAAATTCAAACATCGCGGCATATACCTACATAGGTAACTCCTTTTCGTACTGTTGAATGCAGCTTTGAAGTCCCCGAAAAGACGGTGTGTGTCGATTCTCCTTTCATGCGTTTTTTCCAAGACTTGGCGTATTGTGAATATCTGGTCAATGGTGGACTTTTCAGGTATAAATCCACACTAATAAGGTTCAATCAGTTGGGTGATGGTGGGCTTCAGCCTTTCACACAATACGCTCGCTAGAACCTTATAGCCGATATTAAGAAGACTATATATATATATAATTGGCGCGTACACCCTTTTTGGGTGTATGGTCGAGCTCCTCCTCCTATTTGTGGTGTGAGTCTTGATGTTGTTCCACAAATGGAGTGACCTACAGTTTCAAGACGACTTCGAACGGCAGATGTTTTTATGAGGAGCTTTTCCATGGCAGAAATACATTCGGAGGTTTGCCATTGCCTGCCGAGGGGCGACCGCTATTAGAAAAATATTTTTCTTAATTTTGGTGTTTCACCGTGATTCGAACCAATGTTCTCTCTGTGAATTTCGAATGGTAATCACGCACCAAACCATTCGGCTGCGGCGGCCGCTTTTCTGACATTACAGCCCCTTAAAAGAGCGCCGCACTGCGAGATGGTGGTAACTACTTCACGAAAAAAATTCAAAAATTTTCAGATGATTAGCAATACAATCTCTCGTTTCTCTTTCGTGTATTTTAGGGTAAATTTCTAATGTTAGAGGACATGTAAAGCAGTAGTAATTATCGATATTGGTTTATCAATGCGCTAGAAATCTTTTTCGTCACCATGCAGCTGAAATCAACAGCGAGAATTGTACGGTGTCGATTATACAACATGGACCTAAAAGGCAGAATAGCTCCTAAAGTTCCTCTGTTGAAATAAGCAAATTTAAGGAAAAGAAAAAGTTTTGCTCAAGACCGGAGGGTATGACAAAACTGCACGACATACTTTGGAACGATAAAAAAAATATATGAAAATGATGCTGGGCGAAATGTCAAACGTCCTAAAGCACAAGAGTTCTCACTGCGGATCACAAAAAAAAACAGTGAAGCACGGTGGCGGCAACATAATGATTTGGGGATGTGACTATTGGTATGGAGTAGGACCTATTCACCTCATAACCAATACAATGGACAAATTTATTTACAACCACATAGTCACGAAGTGATGATAGTATTTGCTAAGGAGAACATGCCACCGATGTTGTGCAAGGTAATGGTCCGAACCGCTCCTCAGTGTTAGTTCGTGAATGTTTTTTATAAAATTATGTTAAAGTTATTGATTGGTCAAGCCTGCAACCCGACCTAAGCTCCATTGAAAACCTTTGGGAAGATTTAAGGAAGCGATTCGGGAAGAAAACAATAAAAAATATGAGAGATTTATTTCAAAAAATCAAAGAACTATGGTACTCCACTCTAACAGAAAACTTCCGTAGAATTATCAATGACATGCCAAATCGCATACAAAAAGTCATTGACAATCATCGTGGACACAGTAGTTATTGATTAAATTTCGATCATTTAAACAGCATTTTAAAATCCCTAAGTCTTAAAAGATCCTTCAATTATTATTTGTATTTCCTTATAAACGTGGGAGGTACCTATTTCAATGGCCATATGTTTAAAACATGATTTAATTATTAAAGGTTTGCTTACTTGTGACGTTGGATTTTTGACACTCTCTTACAAAAGGTTGCAGGTGAAGAAAGTGGAAAACATTAAATTGTTTTTGGTAAAAATAGTAGCAAAAAAGTGTTTTTTTACTTCAATGGAAACAAATTGAGTACGGTTTAAAAAATAAATGTGGATTAATATTTGAATGTTATTATTATGTTGAATGTTAAAACATAAATTTGTTAACTTATTGTAACGAATAAATTTTGTAAATTAATTTTTAATTTAAAACCGATCGGGGAGTTGAAAAATTTCGCTAATATATTACCGAAGTAAAGGGTTTTCCAATAAGAGGTGTTGTTTTGATATCCAAAGAAAAATGCCATTTTTTAAATTAAATGATCGGATGTTTATTTCATTATAAATAGAAAGCTATGCCGTTAATAGTGGAAAATATCATCAGGCAAATGACCACCACGACTACGCTTACAGGACAATATCCTTTTCATGAAATTTTCCCTCGATAGCCTTACGAATTCCATCTTTGAGGTCTTGAATCGACCCTGGACAGTTGGCGTAGACCTTCTCTGTCACGTGGCCCCAAAAAAAAAAAGTCACAAGGTGTTAAATTACAAGATCCCTGTGGCCAATTGTGATCAGCTCTTCGAGAGATAACACGGTTCGGAAACTTTTCCCGTAAAAGATCAATGGTTTCGTTGCTTGTGTGGCACGTAGTGCCGTCTTGTTGAAAATAAACGTTGTCCAGATCAATACCATCCAATTCCGGCCATAAAAATCGTTAATCATCTCTCGATAGCGCAATCCATTCCAAAATAACACCTGTTTTTGGAAAACCCTTTATTATGACCCTAAAGAATTCTTTCATAGATTCTTTCACATTCTTTAAATACTTCATCCTCCTAGTTTTCTTACAAAGAAGCCTACAAAGTATTCTACCGCGTCCTCGTGGATACTATCCAACTCTGTTGCCAATGTTAGCTCTTTGTTAAGTGATAGCTCATTGCAAAATGCGAATTCCTTTAAAATCACCTCAGCATCAGAAATAAATATTTTTAAATTCTCCGAAGGCGAAGCCACTCGGTTTCATTAGTTTGCACGTGACCACGAGCTGCAAAACTTTTGCTGTTGCGGGCTGTGATTAATTACGTATTGTTAATGAACTCTCATTGGAAACTTATGTATTTTTAAAGCAACCTAGTAGATACTTCTGCGACCTATATTTGAATGGCATCGAGCTCGGATTGTCTAAATGTCCATCTTACGCGCGCATTGCCCCAAAAAAATGGTATCCTGATTTGTGCGGTATGTCAGGATGTATTCCATATCGGCCCGGTACCTACCGAATAAGTTCTTGCTCATAATCCCACCCTTTTGACAATGAAATCTTTTTCGTATAAATTTCACGTTTCCTCGATTTTTACTCAAAATTGACAGAATTAGCAACTCAGTATCTTATTAAGGGAGCCGATTTGTCAAGAGGGAACGAGCTGCTTACTGAGCAAACCAAGGCGAATCTATTCAAGGTGGTAGGCTATCAAGGGTAGACTATCAACGGAAGAGAATACAAGAATGTAATGAATGACAAATATTGGGTTGGGGAATAACGACGATTTGTTTGCTGTTTCACAAATGGTAAATATTCATTCGATAGAACTCTTTCTGCTATACAAAACTATGTTAATTGTTGAGTTATTCAATTTTTGATTAGTTTTGAAGGTTGCAAATGAAATACCCAGGAGGCAAAAATCAAAATTTGCTTTTACCGAGGTCCAAAAGCTGCCGAAGCAGTCCGGAACATTTGCGACGTGTATTGAGAAGGCGCATCTACAGCTCGGAAATGATTTGCAATGTTAAAAAATGGCGACTTTGACGTCGACAACACGTCCCGCAGCGGAAAGTCTTCTGAATTTGATGAAGCACGTCTAAAATCATTTTTGAAGGAGAACGGTCGCCATACTAGTCGTGAATTGGCGGAAAAAATTAACTGCGATCATAAGACGATTCTCAATCATTATCATGCAATAGGGTACCGAAAAATTGGGAGCCTGGAAGCCTCACGAGCTCAACGAAAAAATACGCGGTCATAAACAATGCTTTTTGTACCAAATCGCCACGAGAGATGAGAAATGAGTATACGAGTACATCAATATGAAGAAAAAGCGGTGGATGGCTCCAGGAGATACGCCAAAATCGAGAGTGGGGACAGATCTTCATCCAAAGAAGATCATGATATATGTTTGGTGGGATTGGGAGGGCATGGTGCACTGGGAAATGCTAGAAAAGAATGCCACGGTCAACAAGGAGTTCTACATTGCCCAGCTAAATCACGTGAATGAGGCTATTCGGCTGAAAAGATTTAATGGACATGGTCAAACTATAGTACTCCTTTATGACAACGCCAGGCCACATATTGCACAAGTCGTCAAAGCCCCACTCCAAGAGCTCGAGGGGGAGATCCGTCTGCGGTCAGCGGTGGATTTCTCCGTATTCTGCGGACCTTGCACCAATCGGTTACCATCTTTTTCCTTACTATATGAAGTGCGTTCCATCGGTAGCAAAGAGGTTCTTAAAAATTGGCTCAACAACTTCTTTGATACCAGAACAGGCGATTTTTGGCGGAACGGCATCATCGAAGTGGTCAAGAGATGGGAAGGCAGTAAACACCAACAGTAAATTGATTAACTTATTGATATAATTATTGATTGTTGTTAAAAAAAAGTCCTCAGTAAAAACGCTACGAACTTACTCCCCAACCTAATAGATGATAATAGTTTAACGCGCACTCAAAACACAACAATGACTTTCCGTTACTTCAAAATTAAAGCAAGTTAAAGAACAAGCAGTCAACTACTGTAATCACAGTACCTTCTGTAGATACGCGTCGGAGCAAACCTTTTATTATTGAATCATGGGATTTGTCCACAACTCTGTATAAGCAGAATATTTACATTATGTAACTTTAAATATCCTTACATTTTACAGTTTTCCCATTTTTTGCGATAAAGAGGAACATTCGTATCATAATATTTTATTTATTTTATTCAACGTCAATTCTCATGATTTGCCGTATACATATTATATAAACAATAGTAAAATATACGAAAATGCACGTAAAGATAGAAGGAAATTGATATAAAATTTCATATCTCTCGTAGCAAACAGTATATTGGATCTGTATCCTTTACAGTCCACTCGTTTTTGCGTGAAGATCTCTTTGAATAAGTTGAAGCCGAATATTTTCGCACATTCGTTATGTGGATGCCTTGACCTCTACCAATTTTTTCTGAATCGTAACGTTCAATACCCTCCATAATACTGCCAGAAGAATATTCAGATTCATTTTCATATTCATATTCATAAAGCCCCTCTTCTGTTTGAATAGCTGTTTCTGTATTACTGTAGTATAAATGTTTTACAACCACATGTTCCAAATCGAAGCTTTCCTCTGATTCTTCCTCTTTCTTTGGGATCTTTTCATGCATAGATGCAGGACGCGTATTTAATATGAGATTGTATAGTTTGTATAGATTGTCAGACGTATACATAGATATGCTGGTTAAAATGTCTTTTTTTATATAGCCAACTTGTTTCTCTTCCTCCCAAAAGGGTTCACAAAGGTCTTTCCAACGCCTTAGCTTATAATGATCACAATACGTTTTCGAATTAATCAGTTTTTTTAAATCAGCGCTTATTAGATGTGACTTCAAACCGGCTATTAAATATTTAGTATTAGATGCTTTTGAAATTTCACCGAAGCTCTGAAAATGTGTTTTAGCCATTTGAAATGCTAAACGTGCTCTCAATTCGCCGCCAGGCAAAATACGTTGTGCGTCTCCGATTTTCAGTAGAATATCACCTTCAGCTTGTGAAATGTTATTTATTCTGCAAAAATGCAATGCTTTGCCGAAAATGTTTATTGCATCAATTGGCTGGTTCAGTCTAACACGTAGAAAGTTTTAAAAATTATTAACTTTAAAAACATATAAAATATATATTATCACAGGTTTATAGGTTATATGAGAACTGCCCTCAAGGTTCCACTTACGATAGCTGAGTCGTACATTGTGGATGGGCAAAATAATTCAGAAGGTGTGACCAGACTGTCATCCGGTTCTCAGTGAATTGGAAGAAATTAGCTGATTTGCTGACGTAACAGGGGATGTTATGGCGGTTTGTTTACGACAAAACTATGAAAAATCAACGCAGCCATTGTTCGTGTAACTTGGTTGCCGTTTAAACGTTATCTATGGACTGAACATCTGATTGGAGAGCATCAGAATACGTGTGACATAAACGAGCACACTTCTGCGCCGAATCCACACATATGGCAGCCGTTAAAAAAAACAACAACAAGGTAAAGGAAGAAACACGGGTAGGGGCAAGAAGAGCAGCTCATTGGAATTATCAATGACAAGACAAACCAATTCGGTGGGCTACCTTTTAATTAAATTGTTATATTTCATATTCGCGGCAATGATTGCACTCTGGGACTAATTCTACAGCCTCCTATTGAATATATTTTTCAAGCATAATGTGTGCCTTGTGCTGATTCATGGTTGCTCCATGAAAAATTACTAAGTGGTTGCAAGTCTTTGTAGCAAATCATTTCAGAACGAAAAATAAGCTGACCAGTCGGATTTACATTCTGAGAACGACTATCATGTCAACAGCATCTGTCAAACAAGTATGGGGCATGTTTCATGTTGTTAAAACAATGAGAACAACAGCTGCTGGGAAAATAAGATTTAAGCTAAGCACGTGGAAGTCAGGTACATGGAGATATTATTACCATCTGACAGACCTACAAATCTGGAATACGTGCTATCTATTTCTTCTATCGGAATGTCAGAACAATAATAGGAAAGCGGCGCTTATTGGGAAATGACAGTTGGCAATGGATGGCGTGAGAGTCAAACAACTACATGCAAAAGTTCTGGCACGGCGAATGACGAGGAAACCAAGTGATATATACGATATATGAACACCAGTGTGTTTAAAAGGGATTGATTTGAGCTGTGGTCAAATTACAAACATCTTCTGTCTTCCTTTCATATTTGAAACGCTCTCAATGAGTACAGTTGAGGTTAGCTTGGATTGACGAAATTTCTTACAAAGAGTGTGCTCCGTGATCCCAGAGGTCCTGTTGTGCCCAGGAAAAATTCTACCAGCTCTTCCCATATGCTTTTAAACCAATCCGATTTTTTT
>JAYXIM010052171.1:0-10601 GCA_037575425.1 Anastrepha fraterculus | reverse complement strand
GTTTTAATTACAACTATTTTTTCAAAAATTCAAATTTTGATTTTTTTTCCTTCGTACAACAACGAGATTTATCCATGTACTAACGAAATCCGTTTGGTTTTTTGATTTTAGACGAACCAATAATGAGTTATGCTGTCCACGGCAAGAGCATTTGTTTTTGAGACGTCAAGGAAGATGAGGTACCAACGGCTGAGTTTTCGAAATTTTTAAATAAAAATTTTACAAAATACTGTGTATATATAATATGTATCTTAGATATAGTGAATTTTTAAAATAAAATATATGATTTTATATACTACAACAAATAGTCAAAATCTTCTTTTTTTCGACCTCTGAAACCCACCTAACCCCTTAACACTTTCGCGTAATATTTTCAACTTGCTTATATGGAGAGAAAAGACTACTCGTAGAATTAGTTTTGATTTCAATTTTACCAGAAGCGCACGGGGAGTTCGTTAGTAGTAAGTTTCCCTGCAGGGAACGCATGTACATTCTGTCAAAAAAATATCGGGAATTGTTCACATATGTCTAAATTTGTTTTGCTGGAATGTTGGTACAGCTGTTCTCTATAGTGTCGCAGAGCTTGAGCGTAATCTGTTAGTTAGCTTGTTTTTGGCATTGATTATATCAGTCAACCGCAGCTGCGCTCTGCGATTTTCACTATGGATAAAAATATCGAGCAAAGAATTTATTTTAAATTTTGAGTTTCGAACGGGATTTCATATGCCGAATCAATGAAAATGTGGCAGAAAGCCTATGGCGAGCCTACGGGCCTACGAGTGATACAAGGCTCTTGCAGAGGGCCGAGAAGTCGTGGAAGGTTTGCCCCGATCTGGTCGCCCATCAACGTCTTCAACGGATGAAAACGTCAAGGAAATGGTGCTGGAAAACCATCATTTAAGTTTGAAGGAGGTAGCTCGAGACCTTAGCGTATCTCACGAATCAATTCGCATCACTTTACACCATCAATTGCGCATGAGACGCGTGGCTGCTCGACTCGTTGCATTTCTTTCAAAAAATTTATAGGAAGAAGTTGGCTGAAGACATGCTTGAGCAAGTGATTCCGGACCCGACGTTAATTCAGCGCATCATAACAGGTGACGAGACGTCGCTATATGTGTTTGACATGCAAACCAGTCAACAGGCGGATGAATGGCGCTATCCCCATAAGCCGAAACCCAAAGAATCTCGTCAAAGTCGGCCAAAAGTGAAAGTCATGCAACTCGTTTTTTTGGATTATTCTGGTGTTGTGCACTCGGAATTTGTTCCAAATGGTTCTACGGTAAATGAAGAATATTATTTGGAAGCTCTGCGATGTTTGAGAGAGAATGTACGTAGGAAGCGGCCCAATTTGTGGCAAGAAAACTCATGGATCTTGCACCATGATAACGCACCGTCTCACAAGGCTCATATTGTGAACACTTTTTTGACCACAAATTCGGCAAATCACCGTAATCATGGAACAACCTCCGTATTCGCTGGATTTAGTCCACTGCGACTTCTTCCTTTTCCTTAAACTTAAATTGCCACACCGCTTTCAGTCGATAGAGGCCAATTCGCTGAAGGAGCTGAAGAAGAGCTCTTCAAACGCGTTTAAAAGGTGCTTTGATGACTGAACTAATCGTTGGCAGTTGTGTATTGCATCGAATGGAGCCTACTTCGAAGGCGAAAAAATGAATTTTGATGATTAAACAATAATTTTGCGTTTTGTTGAAGAATTCCCGGTACTTTTTTTACAGAATGTCTGTATGCGACTGGCCACACATGTCAATGCGTAATTTAGTTCTTCTCTCTGATTAGCAGGAAATCGGAGAAGATGCCACCTTTCGGCTCTTTCGGCTCAATTAGTTGAAATTCATAAAATTGCAATTTGTAAAAATAAACTGTCAGATAATATTTAGAAAAAGATTTTCACTCTTTGATGTTTCCTATTTTCGATGAAATGTGAAAGCAAACCATCAAATTTATTTATAATATGCAAACAACTTGCATGCGTACATACATATATAAGTATATATGTATATATACACAACATGACTACACATTTTCGATAGACATTTGCATATACAGGGTGATGCAAAAATGACGCAGGTCTTTGGCAGCAAATTATTGAGATATTTTTTGTTTTTTTGTTTTAAATTTACATTGCGACTAGTTGCAAAGAAAACTATTAACGAGCGATTTGTTTTGAATTTTTAATATGAGGTGCATACAACACTGAAGGTGTGATTCCATTTAGTCCATTAAGTCTTTGAGTTTTTGCGTTTCAAACTTCTTCGCCAATTCGTTGAATATGCAAGAATGAATGGATGTCTTCGTATTGACGTGGTCTTTTAATATTGCATTGTGGGTTTTTGCTGCGTTTTCTATTGAGTCTGCTACCGAATCAATATTTAGGTCGCGCTCGAGATTACAGCTACGGATAAACCAAGGGGCAACGACTGCACATTTACTAATTTTATTCTGGAATCTTTGTAGTTTATAGGTATGTGTACATATTTGAGATAGCAGAATTATTATTAATTTTTTTTTTTTTTTAATTTTTTGTTCTGACGATTGATACTGCAGGCAAAACTTAGTCATGGAATTTCATAATAAGTGTAAAAGTGATCCAAACGTTTTACAAAAATGGCCGTTTTGCAATAATTCCATTTCGCGCATTACCTCATTTTTTCGGTCAACTTAAATGACTATTTGACTGAACAATCCGCAAAACAGCCGCATTTGGGGTACTGAAAATCCACCCGACTAGATATTGTGGTAAGGCGGTCATTAGGCGCAAATAAGGCAGAGCTCATTCCAAATTTGCGCCTCATAAGGCAGCCAAACTAGGCCCAAGTCCCGAAAGGTATCGTCACATATCTGCCTCATTCCACTTCGGTAATACTCCGGATGCCCTTCTACAAATCAGTTAAGGATTCCAATTTATGCCTAAGTGAGACACTGCCACAGGCCTAACGTGGGTCTGGTAAGGTAATAGTGAGGCGTGCCTCAGTAAGGCCTGCCTAATTCGGGCCTAACTGATCCTTCGGCATGCCTCACTGTAATCCTAGTCGGGCACGTGTAATTCGCGAAAAACTTCCGCATCACACAACATGTCACTGTTTGGTGTTACTTTTGAACTGACAGAGTCATCGGGCAGTACTTCTTCGCAAATGATGTCAGTCATGTCGATAACGATGCTACGGTGAAAGTTATTGTGCTATACCCGAATTAGATGGGATGGACTAGGGCAATATGTGGTTTCAATAGGACGATATCACTTGCGGTACAGCGCATGAATCAATCGCCTTATTGCGAACGATGCATCCACGAATAAAAGAGATCAAATGGCCGTCGATTTCTAGCGAGTTAATACTATTGGGCATCTTTCTCTGGGGCTACGTGAAAATTACGGTCTATGCCAATAAAACCAAGATGACTCTAGAGCTGAAGGTGGAAATCGTACGCGTTATAAGTGATGATAAAAAAGTCATAGAAAATTTAGATATGCGCATCAAGTATTGCCAGAGGCGTCGTTGTCGTCATTCAACGGATATTGGCTTTCATACTCAGCTATGCCATAGATGAAAAAAAAATTATGAACAAAATATTAATTTCAACAATTTTGGGTGTGAAAAGTTGCGTTCTTATTGCATCACCCTGTAGCAACCATGTCTATAAATACACGCAGCAAATATCGAACGACAACATAATCCGAAGCAGGCGCCTGTATGCAAAGCCGTAATATATACATAGAATCTAAAAATGTGTATACAAATATAATATTTTATAAACATTTCTCTATAATACAGTTGTTCAGTTAATTGAGATGGGATATAAATGGGCGTGTTGCTATGACAAAACGCTTGGGGGACGAGTGGGTGAATTTGTTGGCATAATATGGTCATATTTTTTTTGAGGATAGATGCACATAAAATTTAACTTTAATTTTGCACAGCATCTGCTCTGTTTTAAAAGGAAAATTTAATTTGTGAATAAAACTTTGATTTTAAATATTAGCAAATATTGCACATGCAAATACTTTAACCAATTAAGGTTTCCAGGCACTCAAAATACAAATAAATCGGCTTTTTCTATAGGGGTTGGTTGGGCATTTTGCTTAGGAATGAACTTCGTGATGTACAGAAAAGTAGAACCTCACTACACAATAGTTATTTGCTTTTAAGCATCCATCCAAGCCTTGCAACGAAATGGAAACTTTTTTTTTGTTTTTATTTTATCGGGACAACTAGCAAGTACAGCATTCAGGCAACATTAAATCTATTGTAATGCACTTGGGTTTCTCTTTGAATTTTCTTTAAATCTACCCGACCTCCGAAGAAATCTGAGTAGATCTTGTGGTGCCAAGGAGCCAAGCTGGTCGCTTCTTAACACATCAGTGCCGAAGACCTCAAGCCTGATTCGAGTGAAGGCCGTGCAGACGCACAGAAACTGGTGCGCCGTCTTATCACCCTCCTTTCCACATATGCTGGGCAAAGTGTAGTGTCTGAGATACCTGGCTTTTCCTTGTGCTTTACCCACAGATAGTAGCCCTTCATCAGTCCAACCACCTGCCTACAGTCCCTTCTGCATAACAGGACAGGAGGATCTGCGACAATCGGTCGGACATGACAGGTAACATCAGGTTTGTCTATCCGCAGCCACTCTCAGCCTGTCAAGCTCGCTTGTGAGTTGTAATAACCCATTTGCTAACCGTGCCTTTGATGGCTGCAAAAGGTAGTGAGTGGCAGAACGGACTCCGGGTCAAAGAAGTTGGCTTCAGAACCCATGCCAGCTAAAGAGTCAGAGATCTCGTTACCCGCGATATTCACGCATCCAGGGACTTATGTTAACATCAGATAATATGTCTACTGACATAGTTCAGCCTAGATTTACAGGTCTCAACCACCCTTGAAGTGTTTGGATGGCTGTCTAAAGGCCATGAGCGCTGCAGACACCTTCAGATCTGTCTCTTCACCTGTTTTCCACAACAAAGCTCATTGCTTCTTGAACAGCATGCACCTCCATAAATACTAGTAAATAGCAGAAAAGTGGCAAAGCAGAGGGAACTCGTCTGTTAAAGAACGTTGGACCTATAGACTTATCCCCAAAATTAGTCAATGGGTGACCAGAAGACACGGAGACGTAGACCACTATTTAACCAAAATATTGAGCGGTCACGGATGTTTCTTGGAGTACCTCCATCGTTTTCACATGGCGGACACTCCGTTCGGTCCAAGCTGTGTTCTTCTAGTGTGATCATTTCAACGAAGAACACCCGAACGCTTGAGTTAGTCTTGGGTGAACAGCTGAGCCCAGACAGCTTAATCAATAACTGTTGGACCGCAGTTAGGAATTTTGTAAAGAGGATAATGCTGCACGTGCAACGCGCGGAGTGGCAGTGCAAATCGCTGAAAAAAACAAATCAGCCCTCGATAGAAGGTGGACTGTCTACAAGCTGACGACGAATGACAGACGGTCGAGTCATGTGCTCACGATGGCATAAGACGGTGCCCACGACAGTCGGTTCTACGTAACCAGAACGACCCGGATTTATATCCGGCCAAGGACTGCCACTTCAGCAGCATTCCTCGTATATACAGAGGGAATGTTTATGCTGCTACAACAACAACAACAACGGTATAATATTACCGCAACATCTTCTTTGCTGTAGTTGCAAAATAAACTTCAATAGCGTATAACATCCATACACCCATGTGAGAGGAACCTGAGAGCTTGCCATACATACCACTGATATGACGGCACAGAGACATTAGAAGACGAGCCTATAGCATGAAGCTGGCTACAAATATGGTGGACCCAGACGTGGGTGAATAGTATTGGTCCATTTAATGGCTGCCATTCTGCTCCGGGAAGGGTGTCTCCCCAGAAGTGGAGGGATTGTTTTAGTGGCTAAACTATTCGACGCAGTGGACGACGGCCACTGTAAGTGCGAAGGCATTTTGAACCCTCCTCACCCACCACAAAAAAAAAAAGTAGCATCTGGTGACTCTCTGCTGTATCATCACTCATTGAATAAAAAATAAAATAATATCACAAAAAGAAGAAAATCTTCAAATTATTTTGATAAACTAAATTTACTCGCGCTTGGTAAAAAAAAGTCCAAATAAAAAAGAAACTCAAGTAACTATTGATATTTTTTCTTTTTGCTTTGTAAATCAGCTCGCACAAATTTAGTTAATTTTAGGAAAACAGAAGAGGTAGCAAAAAAAACTCCCAAAGGGAATATTTTGTTTATCTACCAACACATCATAAATCACTTTGTGAAAGAGTGTGCTTTTATTTGTTGGAATGCCAGTTTGACAACATAAAAAGCAAAAATAAAAGATTAAAAGCAACACCGACCCCGAAGTTCTAAAGCAGCCGACACAAATGGCCCCAGGACAGCTAAGCCCTTACTATTGGCAACAGATTATGAACACAATCGTAAGTGCTTGTCTATGTATGTATGTATGTTTCTATGAATGGATGTTTGCCCATGGCGCTGGGAAGGGTTTAATAATTGCCTATTTCCAAAAGGCACCTGCCGACTTACCTACACCAGCCGCAAGGGGTTTTTGTAAACTACATAGATTTATGTAGCTTAGTTTCTAGAGCTTTTTGAGCAATGAAGCGATGGTGATGCATATGAGATAAATAATTGCTTTTAAATTTGTTAAGGCTATTAGTATTTTAAAGTAAAAAATAGTGTTGGATGTTTGAAAATGCAATGCAGATGCTTTACTAATTACTATAATCAACCCATCAAAATCAATCATAACAGGATCATATAAAATCACTTTTACTTTTGCAAATATACAGAGCTTTCTTGCGAAGATAAAATGCTTGAGCCAACGGCTAATGATCCTATACAAAGCCCATGGCAGTCAATAATGAATTAAAACTTAAGGGTACCAGGTGGTCTAGAAATGTCAAAAAATCGATTTTTTGTTTTTTCAATATTTCGAAAGTATAGGCTTTTAAGAATATACTGTGAAATTTTCATGCGGAAATTCCCAATATTATAGCTTCTACAACCCATTAAGTAGGTAGAGAGCGGTCCGCGCGATCCTGTCCCTCAAACTTTAAACTCATTTATCTTGAAGCGACTTTTTTCGGCACGGCGGGGATGAAAACCAAAAAACTATTCAATCGAATCACTTGAAATTTGGATATGTTGTTCACAACATGTATCGCTATCGTCGGAACTAGAATCATAATTTTATATAAATAATTTCCTATTTTTTAAACTAAAAAACCAATGAAAAAAACCCGATTTTACGAACTTTTTTTTCAAAAGTGCGCCATTTTGTAAATTTTTTATTTTTTCGATTTGTTCTAGTTCCGACCACAACTGCACTCTTTCTGATTAAGAATCTTTTTGAATTTTGTGTTTCAGATGAGTAGAAGTCTCGAAATCATCTACGCCGTCCGGGTTCGATTTTTCGAGAGGGTCATCTTCAGCGGCATTTTTATAATAATAAATATAGTTTCAAAAGTAAAAAAAAAATTTTTTTTGTATGCTCAAGAAACGTACGAACAAGCCCGACAAGTTGAAACATCGTTTTTTAAATTTTTAATGGCAAAAATGCAAATAGGTGAAATTTTCGTGCTCTAGACCACCGGGTACCCTTAATACAGTGAAAGCTTACAAGATTCAATAGATTCTATCGATAGCACAATAATGTTCAATGTCTCATAAGCTGAGACTACAGAAGGTCAGTGTGCGTAGTGCCTAGATGAGTTTAGACCAAATGATGCGGCCTTGAAATTGCAGTGGGGTGACACAACTGGCGACCAATTTCGTTATTATTTCATAAATAAAAGAACCTAAAGACGTTGATACAAATAGTATAAGAAAGAGATAAAAAAGTGAAATCAAATATTCTTTTGGAAAAATTGTGATATTTTTAGAGCATAGTAAAGTCGATCAGGAAGCTGATGTTGTCTTCCATGAACCCACTGTCAAAATTGAATCACCAAATGATAGAAAAAGCGTTTTGTAATAGCGGCCGCCGCTCGACAGGCAATGACAAACCTTCGAGTGTATTTCTGCCATGAAAAAAGCTACACATAAAGCTGTCGTAATCGATATCACGTAAATATACAGTCTGTTACATAAGAGCGCGGTCACTGTTACACGTAGTTAAAAAATAAGAGCGTCCTGTTTCTTTTTCTATGACAAAGAGCGCACCTCAGTCCTTCATGCTTTTTGTAAAAAGTCAGCTGTCTGTAAAATTTAGTCTTCAATTGAGTGGTTTTTCGAAATGAGTGCTGCTTACGCCTCTCGCTTTGAGGCAATTTTTCTGTTTGCACGAAAAAGGACGCAAACTGCTACTGCGAAATATATGGAAAAGTCGAAACAGTTCGTTAGCAAGTGGATAAATCGCTATATAAAGGTCGGTAACGTTGATGATTTTCCTGTTCGCGGAAGTGCAAGCAAAGTCTCAATAAAAAGATTCTCGCATTGTTCTCGAAAGATCCAACTTTGACTTTACCTGAAGCTGCTGTGAAATTGAAAGCAAAAGGTGTTGACATATCTTACGGAACGATTCGCAGGCACTTGCTTGCCAATAAACTGAAATATCGCAGTACTTTGGAAAAACCACTGTTGAGTGCAAAACACGTTGAAAAACGAGAGGAATGTGCAAAGGAAAACTTGGACCGCGATTGGACCAACGTAATTTTTTCTAATGAATCCTCTTTCTGGGCATTTCCGAGCATCAAAAACGCCTGGACAACTTCCACCAACGGACTGTTTAACACCCCGTCAAGGTCCATGTTTGGGGGTGCTTCTCAAACAAAGGTTTCGGTACTTTGTTCTTATTTACCCAGAATTTAAATGCCGAAAAAATGAATAAAATATATCAAAAGGCTTTGTTACCATCCGCTAAGCAATCGTATATCAAGAAAAAATGAAAGCTGGATCCTTCAAGAGGACAACGATCCGAAACATCGGAGTCGAGCGTGTAGCGAGTGGAAGGCGCAAAACGGAGTTCTCACTTTAGATTGGCCATCTCAGTCATCGGATGCAAATCCCACAGAAAATGTGTGAGCTCTGATGAAAATGCAGCTTCGCAGACGCAAGCCATGTAATTTAGATCAACTTTCTCAACAAATTCGGAAAATTTGGAGGTCTTTTCCGGTAGAATATGCAGAAAAACTAGTGGAAAGTATGCCCCGACGGTGCCACGCCGTAATTTCATAATTGCAATGCAGGAGATTGGACTTGCTACTGAGGTATTTGCATTGAGTATTGACGACCAAATTATCAATGAATTTGCGAATTTTCGAAAAATCAATTGTTGTTATTATTTAACAGTGACCACGCTCTTATGTAACAGACTGTAGATCATACACTTTAAAGTTTATGTTTGTGGTCAAGGTGGCATTTCACACTAAAAAAATTCGTATGCCTGTTTTTGATTGTTCCATTCAGTTGTGACTTACAGGGTGTTAAGGGGTCCCGGTGGTCTATAGCTCGAAAATTTAGAGTATTTTCAGGAATTTTTTTTTTACAATAAAAAAACGAAAAACGATAAAAAAAGAAAAAATATTTATCTTTTCTTTTTATTTTAATAATTTTAAAAATACCGCTGTTGTTGACCCTCCCGAAAATATGAACCTGGACGGTGTTGTCCATTTTGGCACTTCTATTTACCTGGAACACAAAAACAAAAAAAAAATATAGAAAAACAAAATGGTGTGCTTTTGAATTTGACACTCTAAAAATCAGAGTTTGTTTTCAGTTTTTTGATAAAAAATAAAAAAACGAAATAATTGAAATAATAATATGATTCTAGTACAGGCGTTAGCCATTGAAGTTGTGAACAACATATAAAAATTTCAGACGATTCGGTTGAATAGTTTTTTTTTGACAACACCAGACCGAAAAAAGTAGTTTTAAGATATTTGAGTTTAAAGTTTTGAGAGTGGATATTTTCCACTGATGCCGCCGCGTGACGAATTTGACTCTATCAGCTAAAACGGCTGAAGAATCGAGAACATTGGTATTATCCTTCCAGAAATTTGACAGTATATTCTTAAAGGCCTATACTTTCGCAACATCAAAAAAAAATATATATATATATTTCTTGAAAATTCAAGACCACCGCGTCCCCTTATTAATGGCAGTGAACAAAGAGAATTTTCGGTACATTTCACAGTTTTTTTTTTGATAAAGGCGAAAATGGAAAGGGAATGGTGCTTATGGTGGGTGCCGCTACTGTAACAGCTAATTTTGTGCAATTTTGGTTTCGTCGATTCTGTTCAGGCATTTTTGATGTTCAAAAAAATGTCCATAAAATCACAGAAATAATAGAAGTTGATCGGCATTTTAGTAGTCGTAGCATCGCTAAGGTGATCATAAAACAGTTTTAAACCATTTGAGAAAAAAAAAAGATTACTGTTTACCATTCCGACTAAAAAGTTGGAAACTTTGATATAAATTTGTCGAAATTTTAGTGAAATTGAAAAAAAAAAAATAAAAAAAAATTTGTGGAAACTGGTCAAAATATCGCGGTTCTATTAATATGCCCGTAAGTATTTGTATATATACATACATACATGTGAAGTTCGTCGCGGGGCAAAGCTGAAAAATTATAATTATAATTTTAGGT
>JAYXIM010052170.1:0-10660 GCA_037575425.1 Anastrepha fraterculus | reverse complement strand
ATTAAACACTAAAAATATTTACTATATAGCTGAACTCTGCAGCACGCGTAGTGGCACTCATAACTTCCATCGGTAAATTTGTTCACTAAAAACGTAGAAATCTTTAAAAAGTTTTGAATATTTGGTCAGAATTTCGACTCTTATCTCTCATCTACTTTTACTTATTCGGCGGCCTATGCGAGTAGTAGAATTATACGAGAATGTACAATATATGAAAGAGCTGTAGCTATTAACCCTAAAACTCACTTTAAATAAAAGTTCATATTTTTGTTGCTTACCAAAATATATATTTTTTTTATTTATACCCAAATTAATTTTGTTTTTGGCAATTGGGTTTATTTATAAACATATTTTTTATTTTTGTTTCCATTATTTTAATCTTTTTTATCTTTCCCATAAAAGAGACAAAAAAGACCCATATAATAAGAAGTGAGAGGATTAATGGTTTCCACGAAAATATCCCCCGTTATTCTTTACATGGAACTGCTGGACATATTCTTCTTCTCCTTCTTCTTGGTAGGCGCGATAGCCGCTTACACGATTTTGGCCAAGTTTAAGAAAGCGCACCAGTCGTTTCTGTCTAGTATTAACCGGCGCCACTTGACCCCACCAAGTGAAGCCAAGTCCTTCGCCACCTCAACTTTCCAACGCAGAGGAGGCCTTCCACTTCCCTCGGTAGCACCCGCTGGTACCGCATCGAATAGTTTCACAGCCGGAGAGTTTGCATCCATTCGGATGGTATGAGCTACCCAACGAAGCCGCTGGATCTTTACTTGCTGCACTCTGTCTATGTCGCCGTAGAGCTCACACAGCTCATTGTTCCATCGCCTACGTTACTCGCCGTCACCAATATGCAAAGGTCCAAAAATCTTCGGCAGAATCTTTCTCTCAAACTTTCCGTATGTGAGTTACCGCAAACATTTTACGGTTTGACTTATCTTTGGCATTCAAGTAAAATTTCGAGCTTTGAAATGAATTTTATAAAAAATAATTTTTTTGTACATTTTAGCCGGTATGTTCCCCTGTTATGAGTATTCTTTGCCCTTTTCCGAAAAAGAGCCAAAAAAGACCCATATAATAATTGTTATGTTGTTATTTTTCAAAAAGTTTGCAATAGTCTTTACAAGTAAATTAGAAGGTTAACTTGCAGGCGCCTTACCTTACAAGTTTGCTTAGAAGAATAGTAGATTGAAGTCCTACAAATACTAACATGCCACGATGTATGCGTTTTAACGCTAGTAATTTTTTTGAGACTTTTCGAAAGCAAAGATGAATGCCAAAAGTCAAGGAACAATTTCTGAGCTAAGAAAAGAAATTGTGTTTTGTTCATTTTATTTAGACAATTACTTGCTTTTGTCTCTTCTAAAAATTAATGGTCAATTGGCGTTATTTTAGCAGCAAAAATAGATCAATATCGTATACTCTCTTCACACATACACAAGTCCGCACAACTTTCCGATGCAGCGCACATGCAAAAGTCAATTTGCAAGCAAATGCAAACAAATAACGTACATAACAATAAATAAAGCGCATAACTCCCTTCACAGTAAAGCCATCGCACATACTTAAGCGCCCATAATTATGCCTCACATATTTGAAAAATAATTCGCAAATAAACAAAAAGCGGTAAGCGAACAGGTAAACATTGTTAACCGCATGAAATTAATAATAATGCGCAATTGCCAAAGGCATTGGCAGTGGTCATAAAAAGAGGAATACTCGTGGATATATATATGGGCACGAGTGTGTGTAAAAACAACAAATCATACAAATAAACATAACAAACATATATTTCAGTACGTGAAGGTATGCGTCCTAGAACTATCGAATGATAATGATTTTATTCATATTTGCATTGATGTTTTTAATTGAATCGCGTTATGGTGGCACATATTTACATATATTTTTACACTTTATTAAAAAA
This sequence comes from Anastrepha fraterculus, assembly GCA_037575425.1. Classification (NCBI taxonomy): domain Eukaryota; kingdom Metazoa; phylum Arthropoda; class Insecta; order Diptera; family Tephritidae; genus Anastrepha; species Anastrepha fraterculus. Next base: position 8,736 of record JAYXIM010052170.1, on the reverse strand, counting down.
AAATGGAAAAATTCTATCAGAAGCGTAGCCAGAAGCGATTTCAAACTGTCGCAGAAGCATTTATGAATTTGGTCGGAGGAGCCTTTATGAAGTTAATTTCCAAATTGAAAATGACGAACCTAATATGACGGACGCCTTTTACAAACAAGATTCATCATCATCGATCTGTTTTAAATGTCTTGCAGCGGTTGTTTGTGGCGCACTTGTTTCGAATCTGAAAGTAGTGATTCAATATTCAAAACGGAGGACTATTTTAAAAATAATCATCCGATTTTAATTAAATTTCGTGTAGTCCTTAGCTTAGAAATAAAAATTGAATTTCAAAAAAGTCTGATTCTGAAGGTAATCAAATCTTTCGAATTCAATTTTTGGCACACCGCCATAGAGGATGAAATATGAAAAAAAAAATATCAAAAAAAAAAAACAAAATATTAAGAACAAATTCTACGAAATTAAAAAAAAAAATATCGAAAATTTTTTAGCATACCAGCGTAAAGGACAAAATATTAAATTCATAAAAAAATATCAGAAAACCAAAATATTAAAAAAATAAGTTTCTAGAATTTTTAATTAAATATTTTTTTTTTTAATTTCTAAAATTTAAATTTTTTTTAATTTCATCTAAAACGATTATTTTTTTAATATAAAAAATAATTTAAAAAATCAAAAAATAACTGAAATCATAAAAATCCAAAAATATGACTATAACCTCCTCGGGATGGACACCTGAAACTACATATATTTATTGTAGGCGAACTGAAGGAGATACAAGTCAGAAAACATGTCTGATTCTGAGGATAATCAGAAACTAAATAAAATAGTTTTTAGCATACCGGCATAGAAGACGAATTATGAAATACGTACGATAATATTTAAACACTAATTCTACGAAATTAATAAAAAATGCATTTCTTCAGCATACCAGCATAGAGGACAAAATATTAAATGCATACAAAAATATCGAAAAAATAGTTAAAATGTAAAATTGTACGAAATTATGAGCTTTTAGTGAGCACAGACAATTAAATAGATATTTCAAAGGCAAATTTTTGGATACGCATAAGAAAAAAATTCCTCAAATTGTGTACTCTAAGCAACAAAATTGTAAAAATTATAAGTTTAGTATAACTTCATGTATCATAGAAATTTATTTAACCATGAAGTCCTGAACAAATTGGCTTCCGTTTGAAAAAGAAAGAGATAATAGAAGGCAAAAAACCCGTAACATTATTTCTAAGAAATTTCCAATTTTATAGAGTTTAGGCCTTCATAAGCTTAATTCAAAGATTGCAATACACAAGCTGACAGACAGTCAGAAAAAGACAGCTTTAGATGAGCGCTTGGTGACTAGAACTGCCTGAATTCTCAGCGGAAGTTTGATCCAAAATAAAGTCATATTAAAACGTCGACAGTGAATTTATAGTTACGATTCTAAGTGAACTCTGTATAAAAATTGTTCTGCCTGGCCTGATAGCCGTTGCAGAAATTTATTCAGACTTTTTGAATGATAATAATGATTATTATGGGACCTTTGTTGGTATTTTCCAAGCTTCTATTTGTTGTGAGAGTCTTGACGTTTTTACACAAGTCGAAGAACTTACAGTTTCGTGCTTCCTCTATAAGGCACATCCGGAGATTTGCGAGTGAAATCTTACCCGAAAAATGTTGCATAGGATTTAAAAATAAATACATAAAAAAAAAGTACTTACTTACTTACTTAGGTGGCCATAACAACCCGTTACCGAGTTACGGCCGACCTCACTAGCTCTCTCCAGGCGCCTCTGCTCCGCGTGCGCCTTCTCCAGTTCTGTGCGCCAAGCGAGCATAGTGTTTCCTCCACCTGGTCTTTCCACCGGAGCAATGGTCTTCCTCTGCGTCGGCTCCCTTGGACTTCGCCTCGAACACCTTCTTTGCTGGAGCTTCTTCATCCATACGCACGACATGCCCTAGCCAACGCAGGCGTTGGATGGCGATGCGTTGAACTACGTCAATGTCGGCGTAGAGCCCATACAGCTCGTGGTTCATTCTTGAACGGTAGTCTTCGCCAACGCGCACAGGACCGAAGATCTTACGAAGAACTTTTCTCTCGAACACCCCAAGAGCGGCTGCATCGCTTTGTGACACTACCCATGCCTCTGCGCCATAAAGCAACACGGGTATGATGAGCGTCCTGTAAAGTGTCAGTTTGGTCATGCGAGAGAGGGCTCGACTACTCAATTGCTTCCTTAACCCATAGTAACACCTATTAGCAAGAGTGATTCTCCGTTTGATCTCCAGGCTGATATCGTTGTTGCTGTTAACGGCGGTGCCAAGATAAATAAATTCTGGCACAACTTCGAAAGTATAGTTGTCCGCAATGACGTGCGTTCCTACACGCCGTGTAAATTAAAAGTATTTGAAGAAATATTTCCGCCGTTTAAATTTAATTTTCAGCTTTAGTGTATTAACCCTAGAATCGTAATATACGTAAATTTTACGTGTGTGTCGCAAAGAAAGTCAGTTACACTTTACCGTTTGGCGCTATCACTACGACCTCTTGGCAGTGCTTCCTTTGTTTTATTGTTGCATTAACAAGTGAATCATAAATCAGTTGTTACTTCGCGTTTAGCTTTAATCGTTCTTTAAAAAAAGTGTGCACGTAAATTTTACGTGGTCTTAGCATTAACGTATACATTTTTGTACGTAAGTTTTAAGTGGTCTTGTTATTAGCGTATAAATATTTGTAAATGAAACTTATGTTCCGTGCGGTTTTCAGGAGAAATAAAAGAAAATAATGGAAAACTCAAGTCGTTGCCTTGCGGATGCAGAAATAGAAGCCCTCCTGGACAGTATTGACAGCGATGTAAGCTTTACTGAGGACAACCTTGAAGAGGAAGTTGAGTTTGACAGTGATGATAGTTTGGAGGATCCAGACTACTCTCCTGAATTCCAGGAAAATACTTTTGAAGAGGAACTGATGAAAGCCGTGGAGTCCGCTCTAAATATGGCATCTGAAAAAAAAATAAAGGTCCCCCAGCAAAAAAAACAAAAGCCAGCACCAACTGTGCAGCTACAACTAAATGACATTGAAAATGTATCCAGTTCTAATCCACTTTTGGGAAGGAATGATCATGTTTGGAGTAGCAATCCAGTGCATCGTAGTAGCGGAAGAGCAATGGCTATGAATGTTGCTTATATTCGACCAGGTAAATATTATTAAAAGCGGATGTTTTTTAAACACTGTTATTAAAATAAAACATAAACTAGGTCCATATCCATTTTTTTTATAATTCACTTTAAGAAACATAAAACTTTGTATTTTCAATAAATAAAATCAAAACAGAAGATATATAAGTTTTTGTTGAACATTTATTTTAAATTTTTGTGTTGTACGTAAAATTTACGTATATTAGCATTAACGTAGGGTAAAATTATCTTACGATTCTAGGGTTAAGAAAATGTTCCTATATTTGTTTCCTTTTCTCTTAGAAGGTTAAAATACTCCACAAAGGTTTTCCCATGGGAAATCAAAAATGTAAGTGTCACATATGTAGTTGCTCATACCGGCTTACCATAAGAATGAGCCAAGGGCTGGAAACTTCGATTCCCCTTAAAAGAAATTCAGATGTAAACCTCCGATACGCATATATTTCTGCTTTATTCTCTCTACGAGAATCTACCGTCGAAATCTTGTTGCTTTTTTATGGTATGCAGTGTAATTAATAAGGCGCCATTATTATTATTTTAATTGCCAGTAGTATCTTCTCAATAAAAGTATTTGCCACAAAATAAACACCATTTGTTTAGATTTGTAAAAAATTGCTTTCCTTTTTGTAACACAGTGTGCACATAACTACGGCTTAAATTGCAAGCGTGCACGCCTAAAGGTATGCAATGTAATATCATTATTGATATTTTTCTTTTCGGTATTTATTCAATTTGTGCAATTTTCGATTGAACAGAATTTATAACAGCTTTGCCCTGCTTCGCTCTGCCGTTATTTGTTAATGTTGCATGCACAAATGGGCAAATACTTAGCAGCAACAACAACAGGACGACAGCAAGCCCAAGCAACCTCAATTGACAGCTGCTGGAAGCGCTCGACAAACCATATTGGCCATGCTGGTATGTTGCCTGTTGTGACCATCATAAATGTGTTAATATTTGTAATACTTATTTATCGCATTTATGTCTACATTTATTGAATCGTCTCTGTTTGATGGTTTTTGTGTTGTTATTTGCTTGTGAATGTAATTAAAATGCATCATAATTAATTTGTCAGACAAAAATCAACATGGAACGCTGCCGGGAAATGCCATAATTAATTGAAATGAAATGCGTAGCAGCGCAAAAAAACATTTTTTTAATTGCCTGTTTGTTTTTTTTGGTATTTTTCAAATCTTGATTCAACAATTTGTGGTATCACACAAAAGTCAATTTTGTATATGAATTAAAAAATTGCAGAATTTTGGTATTGAGCGCACAAATACATTTTCGGGAATTTTTCAAAAGATGACATAATAGATATTAAATCGCATTCAACCATCAAAAAATCTGTTTGCAAAAATTTTAATTTTATTACGCATTCCAGAAGAATATCCATGCAGTAGAATTGTTTCTTCGAGGAAAGTCGGCAATGTTTACAAACACCACACATTAGTTAGGATCGTAGAAATGTTTCAAGCTATTAAAATCAAACCATTTCTGAGAAATGTGGCTAACAGCAATTTTTGCAAACGAGCCAAGCAAAAGCTCAAGGTACTGAGATTTTTGGTTCTATTATTATATTTTATTTAAAGAATATTGTGTCAAGTCGAGCGGAGCTATGAATATCTGAGAGTCCCTTGCTCCCAGTGGAATATCCGTACCTTCATGACTTTGACTTTGAACTTTAAATCCATGTATTATGAAAACTTTCAAAGCCTACAAAAAATTCTGTGAGGGATACTTGGAGAAATATCTTCCTTAACAAACGCGTCAGGATTGCTGAGCGATTGCATTTATTCGGGAGTTTCAACGGCCGTATAAATTTAATTCTGAAAAACACTGGGAAGCTGAACATAATAGCAGTCGAGAGTAGCGTACATGGTTCACTTTCCATCTAATCTAGTTATACCACCTGAAATAATTTGGGTGAGAGGTCATAAAACAAATTTCCTTGTAGTTCCGACTAGCGCATTTTCTTCGCTTTGTTATTGACTTCCCACTACTTTTAAATGTTTAAAAAGCATCCTTAATTGTACATGCATATGTACACTCGAAAGCTCAGCGAATTTTAGGAATTTCGTCCCATGCAAGCTTGTAATATTGTATTTAGATGCTTTGGTTCGCAGCACACTGAGCAGGAGTGCAATGGATGTTAAATTCTTAAAACCATTATTGCAAAAGTATAAAAATAACCTTCAGGGCAATTAGAGAAATAAATTCTCTAGCATTCCATTTTACGTGTTTAATTTTCGTCAAAAAAAAGGATTGACAAAATGAAATTACTCCTTTTTTATTCTCTAAATAGTATTTAATCCACCTCAAGTAAGAAGAGAATTAAAAACCTTTTACAACAACAACTGCTAACTGTTTACATATGTATATCCAAAAGAACAAATGCTCCCATTTGAATCAGCCCACACCCATACATACGGACATATGTATGTAGTTGATATGAACTTTTCAAAGCAATGCCTCGCAGCGTTTGTTTGTTCGCCTTTCTTTCATTTCTTCTGCTAAGGTTTTGTTTTTGTTTTGCTGTTGTAAATTCGTAAATTCCAAAATGTCTACAAGCAATAAAGCGTTTACTTAGCACACACCAAACAACACTCGACTCGAATTACGTTGAAATTAACAAGCGGCTCTGCGGCATCACACCAGCTTCCCTACAACGCCGCACACACTGCCACCCCGTAGGGAAAATGTGAGCAGAGTGGTATCGGAAATGTAAACGCAAGTAAATGGACTTCTTGCAAATTATTGTCACAGCGTTTAGTACTCAATTACTAGGACTTCTAATGGTTCGAGTCGGGCTGAAAAGTGAATTTTTTTTTAAATCATGGAAGGAAGCTATTGTGTCATGTTTGAATTTCAATGAAAGGTAAGTTATTAAAAAGTATTTGTAATAATGATTATCAAGTTTATTTTTTATGTAATGGGTGGGATCATCGGATACTTTACTTCCGAAAATAAAACAGACACGGTTAACTATTTTTTATCGCGAGATATATTGAAAAATCGCCACAAATATGTACCTTAAAATACGCGTAAGGGTATATTGGCTCAACTTCTTCTTAATTTTTGTCATAGAATATAAAAATATTATTATTTGATACTAGAAAAATGTGTTTCTTCATTTTATTCTTATTTTAAAAGTAACAAAAACAAATTGCTAATATCGATTTTTGTATCCCATAAAAAACGACTGCGATATGCATGGAAAATATTTTGATGTGGTTTTCAAGTTTCATAGTTCTTTTTCGTTTCTTTTTCTTTCTTTTGTAAATCTAAGAGCTCCCATCGTGTAGACTTAGTTTACGTAACTTAGCTTATCTTATTATTTTGTGCACCTTATTCTATGGAAAGCTATCTTAGAGGCGCACTGTTACACATATGTATGTGACAGACTAGGCAATATTAAGCTTAGTTAAATCAAGTCCTGTTATGTTTAGTTTTCACCAACTAAGTTTTAATGATATCTCTTCTTCTTGCGTTTCACCAGAATTATTTCTCTTTCACATGTATTGCTTTAATATTCATCTTTTTCCATTTCCTGCCCATATTTTTAGTTAACTGTACCATTTGCTCCAGTGAGACATATTTTTTTTTTTTTGTCGGGACAACTAGCAAGTTCAGCACTCAGACATTAATTGAGTCCATTGTACCCACTTCACTTGGATTCCCTTTTAATTTGCTTTAAATCTACCTGATCTCCGAAGAAATCTGAGTAGATCTTGTGGTGCCAAGGAGCCAAGATGGTCGCTTCTTAACACATCAGTGCCAAAGACCTCAAACCTGATTCGAGCGAAGGCGGAGCAGACACACAGGAAGTGGTCCGCCGTCTCATCCTCCTCTTCACAAGCTGGGCAGAGTACACTGTCTGAGATGCCCAACCTTTCCATGTGCTTTGCCCACAGAAAGTGGCGCGTCATCAGTCCAACCAGCCGTCTACACTCCCCTCTGCCTAATGACAGAAGGGTTTGCGACAGTCGATCGGACATGACAGGTAACATCAGTTTTGTCCATCTGCAACCTCTCTCAGCCTGCCAAGCTCGCTTGTGGGTGGTAGTTACCCATTTGCTAACCGTGGCGTGATGGCCGCAGAGGGGAGTGGCAAAACGGGCTCTGGGCCAAAGAAGTTGGCCTCAGAGCCCATCTTAGCCAAGGAGTCAGAGGTCTCGTTGCCCGCGATACCCACGTGTCCCGGGCCCCATGTTAGCATCAGGATATTATGTCTACCGACATAGTTCAGCCTGGATTTACAGGACTTGACTACCCCTGATGTGGTTGGAGGGCTGTCTAAGGCCATAAGCGCAGCTTGGCTGTCGCTGCAGACACATATAGATCTGCCTTTCCATCGTTTTTCCACAACAAAGTTCATCGCTTCTTGAACTGCATACGCCTCCGCTTGAAACACAGATGCATGCATTCCAAGAGCAAAGTGCAGTTTTGTCCCGCTGGATTCCACGTAGACCCCAGAGCCGGAGCCATGCTCGGTCCTGGAGCCATCCGTAAAAATGCGAAAACAGTGTTTGCCGGGCTCATTTTCTGAGTCTCCCCACAACTGAGCCTCTGGTAGCACTACACTGTATCTCTTTTCAAGTACGACTCTTGATGGCATGGAGTCAAGGGGCACGGAGAGAATCGTTGGATCGATGCCCATGCCTTCTCTGTGTTCCAATGCCGGACAAGGGCCGTACCAGTTCCCACTGTGTTTCAGTCTGCAGATGGCCTTCAAGGCCTCTCCTTGGATGAAAGCATCAAGTGGTGGTAAACCAATCAGAGCATCTAGTGCCGGGCCTGAAGTAGTCGGAAAAGCTCCGGTGCAACAGATGGCCACAGTGCGTTGTAGTCTCGATAAGGTCCTCCTGACTCCCACTAGAGAGAGTCTACTCATCCAGACCACTGATGCATAGGTGATAATGGGTCTTATCATAGCCGTGTAGATCCATAGGACCTTGCTAGGAGAGAGACCCCACGTTTTCCCAAAGACACCTTTGCACTGCCAGAAAGCTGTCAGTGCTTTGGATGCCTTTGTTTCAACGTGTGATTTCCATAGGAGCTTACTATCGAGGATTACTCCAAGATATTTAATTTCCTTGGATAGCTGGATTGTGACTCCTTTTAGCTTTAGCAGAGCGAGTCCATCAAGCTTCCTCCTTCTGGTAAAGATGACAATACCAGTCTTGGCGGGATTTGCCGATAGCCCGTTCGCACAGCACCAAGTGTCAATTCGATCCAGAGTTTTAGTGAGACATATACTATAAATGATTTTAAGTTGAGTCTGATACATTAAACGTCATGAAATATCAATCCCAAAGACTTCGTAAAAGAAATATCTACAGTCAGATATAAAAATGGTTTAAATTGTGGTTGCCCGTGTTTCTAGCACCAATGATTTTGGCTGGATTGGAAAAATTAAAACTTTTCATTCATTCTGAAATATGACATCATTAAAATGATCTGGTGCTTCAAGGTTAGCTGGTAGGTTCATGGGCTAATCTCACGAATGGCTTAGACCATATTTGTTTTACAGGTCGGGGGTTCCCATGG
>JAYXIM010052169.1:0-10699 GCA_037575425.1 Anastrepha fraterculus | reverse complement strand
AAGTGTGTTAAAAATCGATCTTCGGATGTTTAAATAAATTTACTAGGTATCACCATCAGAATTTAAAAGCGGATGAATGATTGTGAACTTGATTTTAACCACCCCTTTAACTGTTTTAGAGTTTTTTTCTTTGTGCATGTATATGCATACATATGAATGTATATGTATATGTATGTGTCCAGAAAAATAATGAGATTTATGTCCTTGAATGATAAAACCAATTTCTCGTTTGCACCCTTACATATGGCACAATGCTCTGTCTGGAACTTAGCCGGAGCCCACCTTTCATTGCGACTACATTCCCAAACTGGCATTCCAAAATACCATATACTTATACATATAAACACATTTCCATACATATGTAAGCACATAAGCGTAGAAATGTATGAACGTTAGTGCACAAGTGTCCGCATCTATATTCCTACATATGTATTTGCTCACAATATACGGATTGGCATATATACAATGCATTGAACTAACTTGGCGGCAATACTAGTAAGCGAATATAGGAGAATGAGTATTGGGTGAGGTAAAGGCGTACATATGTATGTACGTATGCTTTAGAACTCTATGTAGGTGATGATGACGATAGGGCTCTTGGCTGGAGTAAAAAATCATGTAAAAAACATAAACTTTTATGCTTGTTTTTATATTCTATTCAAAAGTATCAGCTGTAATATTAGCTTTTTACTAGATGCTTCCCATACAAACATACAAACGTACATATATGTGTATATGTAGTGCAATTTTGATTGCTCATTTTCCATCTCTTGTGCCTGTTACTGCTGACACACATAAAGTGGTACCAATATGTTGATATGTACTTAAACTCATATCAAAATATATATGTATGTAGATTCAAAGTACTTATGTGGCTACACATACAAATTTATTATACGTTTATCTGTTGCTTTCGCATATGATTTGCTTACCCCGCTCCCACTTGTTGGATAATTTGATACATAAGCTCTATTAATGTGACCACATTTACATGGAGTAAATAACTTTAACAGAAAGTAATATTTTTATTTGTCTGGCATTGAAAGTTTTTGTGTTTCCTTTTTCCTTCTTTCTTCATACAGTGGCTATTTTTATTTTATGTGTATAAATTTATATCCGTCTGCACCTTTGATCATAAATATTTATACGAAACTTGTACATAAGCACGGAACCATAAATGTTGTGGCAATCGCATTACATGTACATATGTATATAAAGCAATCAAACAACGTCGTTGATTACAAATGACAACTTTTATACCACTCATTCAGAGGTAATATGCATGTATGTATTCATACGTACATACATATGTACTTACATAAGTATTTAGTAGTAGGTAAAAATCTCAACTGAAATTGTGTTGTCGTAGGTCAGTTTTATACTGGTGTATGTAGTACATAAATACTTAGCTCTTAATTTATTATTATTCAATGATAACACATATGAAATTAAGGTAGGTGTGTGTAAACAAATAAATGCAAACATGTGTCCCATGTATGTTTGAGGGAAGCTTACGTAATTTGTATGGGATCAACCTTTATTTTACGAGGATTATTGTTTTAAGCAATTTGCGCTGGTTGACTATTATTTCTTTTAACTAGACCCGAGGACTGCACTAAGCAACCTGCTTAAAGAATATCTTATTGAAAATGTACAGTTGGATTGCAGCTTAAGGCAGCTGAAGCATGCAGCTCCCTGTAAAAGCTCGATTCTTCCCCGAGGAGTGAGGCTCGAGACTTTTCAAAGGTGTTTAACTAAACGATGCGCTACTATTTCAGGAATATTCTTCCGCCTGACTCTTATAAATGTAAATGTAATTAAAAGAAAACATTCGATTTATTTGTTTTACAATTATTTATTTATTTGATACCACTTTGTAGAGGCATAAAATTTCGTTCCATGTTTTATAGGTATACACGGTTTTCGCTCTGGACAACCAAACGTTATCTCTTACTAATTTGAGACATTCAATACATTATAATTTTATTGTTTACACAACGGTTGCGTAAATTTTAGAAAACGAGAGAAACGTGATTCTCAAATTTAACAGAAATAAATAAATTATGTATTTTTCCACGCAGAAGGTTTGTAGAATATGCTCATTTATGCCACTCGCCACTCATAAAAATTAGTATGACTATGTATTTTGACGCAGAGGAAACTAATATTATTAGTTGTTCGCGTAGCAACACGCGCCGGGTACGGCTAGTATATAACAGGTGGCGCTAAAGTAATCCTCCTATCAGAAAATGCTATACATTTTGCAATTGGCCCCTAATGTCAGTTCTGTTTTGACATTTGTTTATTAAACACATGCGAAATACACGTTAATAAACAATGTTACGCTACACTGCTCCAGAACGCGGAATATTGCTGACTATTTATTTGACCAATAATCGGTCGGTGACTTTGGCACAATGTAAATTTCGTCGCAGATTTTCTCGCCGTCCAACGGTGAAACACTGCGACGTTTAGCCGCTCGCCTCGAAGAGACTGGCAAACACGAGATGCTGCCAGGCGTGGCAGACCCCGGAGTAGCCGTTCTGCAGAGAATATTGCTGCTGTAGCCGAGGATGTCATGGAAGTGCCGTCGACATCGACCAGGCGACGTACCACGCAAATGGGTATCAGTCGACGGCCTTTACAGCGAATTTTGGTACATGATTTGAAGATGTTTCCGTACAAAGTCCAGACGGTGCATCAGCTGTTAGCTGCTGACCGCCAATCGCGTCTAACATACGCTCAAGCCATTCTTAATCACCACCAAGAGGAAGATGATTTTTCATCAAAAATAATCGTGAGTGATGAGGCCCATTTCCATTTTAGCGGGTACATAAATAAGCAAAATTTACGTTTCTGGGGCCATGAAAATCCGCGTGTAACCCACGAAGAGCCATTACACCCGCTCAAAGTCACTGTATGGTGTGCTGTTTTCGCTGGAGGAGTCATCGGACCTTTTTTCTTCCTAGACGTCGCGGGCCAAACGGTTACTATGAATGGTGAGCGCTACAGAGCAATGAGCAACGAGTTCTTTTTGCCGCAACTTGATGAACTGCACGTGCCACAACCGATATGCTGAAGGATGCATTTCCCGGGCGCCTATTTGACCGCTCCAGACTTCTTTTTGTGGCGCTTTTTGAAGTCGCGGGTTTATGTCAACAAGCCTCAGACTCTTGCAGCTCATAGATCATATCATAGATCAAGACAATATCCGTCAAGAATGTGAGGACCTATCGCCGGAAGTTTTGGCCAAAATGATAGAAAATGCCATAAAAATGGTTCAAATGGCAATCAACTGTGGCGGCGGCCATTTTCATGACATCATATTCTCGACTTAATGTAAAAAAAAATTAAAATACCAAATAAAAATAATCCACAAGAAGAATCAAAGTTTTTCATTTTTTTTAAATTACAGCCAAAAACCATCGCCAGGTTACCTTTGCGCCACCTTGTACATACATAAAATTCTCCGTAACTCGGTACGCACATTGCTCTTCAGCTCACATGAATTCGACCTATGTACATATTATTGAGATTGAACGAAAATCACGCCTAAACTACCTTGGTCAAAGAGCAACATGTTTACCAAGTTTCATTAAAATATACTGCTACATTTTTCTCCAAATTAAACGCCTCTCGATAATTCCTCCGTATTCAATTAGCGAATTGATAAATAAGACTTATAAACTATTGGCAACACAACTTGCTTGCTTCATTTAATTGTAATGCTAAATCACTTTATTTCACTTTGTGCGTTTAGACGTTCAACTTAAGACTGAATAACTTGTGCTTCGTAGTCGTCAACTTCTGTTCTGTCGTCGTGTATTCATGCCTTTTTTAATACCTCATTCGTTCGGTTTTGTTGCTGGACGTTTTGCGAATGTGTCTAATTCGTAAGCCTTTAATCATCTTATGGACCTTCCCAGGGTGTTTGCGGTTCTGTTGAATTATAAGGAAGCACTAAGTCACCTTCAGGGTTCACAGTTGACCGTTCTGTGATCGATCCTTCGTCATATTACTCATTAACTAGATATGTTGCTTCACATGATGGTGTGATTCATCCATGTCACCCTGCAGTATTTCCCCATGACTATCTTCGCCAAGCTTTAAATCGTTTTCACATGTGGACCCCGTAGTATCATAGTTTCATAGTTTGAATGTGTTTGTCACAATTTCTTTGGCGCTTTCTCACAGCCTTTCGCATCAGCAATAGGTATCTTCACAGATAGTCAGGCTGCTATAAAAACGGTAAGTTCCTTATGCTTCTCGGCTTTGGAATAATGTTTGTACTTTGCAGCACAGGTATTTGTACCCGTACCACAGCCCGTCCGGTCACGCAGTAATTCATTTCGGCTTTTCAAAGACTCTGCTATAGTAAGCGACCAATTTTTCATAATCCGAATGTCGTCACAGAAATCTGAAACAACCCATGTTCTATGCTGATGGCTGCCTTCTCATGATCACAATACTCAATTTCCACCTGCCAATAACCACTTTTAAGTCAAAACCATTTCGCAACGGATAAAGTGTCGAGAGTGTAATCTATCCTCCCTTTTTTGTGACTTATGCAACCAAGTCCTTATAAAGCCGGCAGTTTTTCTTCTTGCTTGCTGGAATCTTCCCAGTTGAGATCTATTGCAGTTTACAATGGATTCAGCAACACGGAATTTTCCAATCGCAGCTCCTTAATCTAGAATATCTGACGTCTTGAAATCATTTATCACCCTTAATGGAAACCGCGAATTTTCCCTGGTTTCTACCAGTGTTCCTCCCACGATTATATTATATTTACTTACTGACCACACTGACTTACTTACCACACTTAATCTGTTAGTGTTTCCACAAACGTCTCTTTCGGTGTTCAGTAGGCTGCACATTTCGTCACTTCAACTTTTCAACGTAGTCTGCAGTTTACTTCACATACACCAAATGCGCTAAATGATTGATCTCTGTCACATATTCCTGCAAGGTCTCATTTGTCCTTTGACAGCGATTCGTCAGTTTCATTTGGAACATTTGTTACCTGTGGTCACTTCTGTAACGATTATCTCTACCATCAGACTGTCATAGGTACCACGACGGGCAGTTCTAGTCTGCAGTACTTCGGCGGTGGAACTCTTGAGACTGGTTAACATATTCGGATGATTGAGTTGTAGTTCACAGATGCGAGATTTTACTGCATCTACTTGAGCCTCAATCGCCAATTGCGACGTTATATGTACATATGTATGTGTGTTCTCTGCTTCCAACTTGGATATTTAAGTCATGTATCTCGTTTTTCTAGCTCCGTAATTTATCTGCGACGACAGCGACGCTGATGTTTGTGAAATCTGCGACGACAGCGCCGCTGAAGTTTGGTGGCATCTGCGATGAGAGTTGTGACGACATTTCCGATAACATTTGTGGCAATCGGTAGATGGCTAACACTGTTTATTAATTTATAAAATGTAGTTTTTTGTCAAGCTAACTGTAACAAAACAAGTTTATCAGGCATGTTCTGAAAATCGCGCGATTTCAATTCGGATCCGAAATGGCAATTCGTACGATTTTGTTTTGGGTGTTCTGTAATTCGTCCGATTTCATTTAAATTCGAATTTAAGTTTGAAACAGCTGATTTCTCTTTGGCAATTAAACAAACCAAATGACAAAAGAATTCGTTGGCAAAAAATACGAAATAATTTCAAAATAAGAGGATTTAATTAAAAAGTTATCATGTTTTTTATGGCAGCTTATGTGTTAAACGAACAGGAGCAAGATTACCAAAGTAGAATAGATAGGCGGCGTTTAAGAGACCATTCGAATCCTCTCAGTGCACCGGATTCTACGTAAGATTAGAAATGGTTATACTTTGTGGCATTCATTAAGTTTTTCTACTTTAGATTTGTTTCCAACTATCGCCTAAACAAGTACCCTTTTTTAGAAGTGCTGAATGAAGTAAAATCTTTCGTCAAGGAAACGTCCATACCTATTTTATTAAAGCTGGCAGCAAGTCTTAGGTTTTTCGCAGAAGGTTCCTATCAACGTTCCGTCGGAAAGGATACAGATATTGCTATTGCACAGTCTCAAAAATATTATCCGAAATGATCAATGCTTTGGAAAATGTTCTGTGTCCTAAGTGGATTAAGCTGAAAATGTCTGAAGAGGATTCTAGAAAATCAAAACTTCATTTTGTAGAAAAATTCGGTATTCCAGGAGTAATAGGGTGTATTGATGGAACACATGTGGCTCTGATTAAACCTTTTGAGAACGAGCATCTATTTTTTAACCGAAAAGGATTTTTTAGCATAAACGCAATGATTGTAAGAATGAATTTAAATTGTGTTTCTAAAATTTAAAATTTACTGCCTTTATTTTACAGATTTGTGATTTTGATATGATAATAAGAGCAGTTGATGCAACTCGGCCTGGTGCAAGCCATGACGCTTTCGTATTTAGTATGAGCAGTGCAAAACACTATTACCTATCGCAGTATGAAGCTGGTGACCGAGTGTCTTGGCTACTGGGAGATTCTGGTTTTGGTATAGAGCCATTTCTACTGACTCCATATAGAAACCCAGGCCCAAGATCGGCAGAACACAGATTTAACCAGCAGCATGCAAAAGCACGTAACATCGTTGAGCGTGTTATAGGAGTATTAAAAAGTCGGTTTCGTTGTTTGAAAACTACCCTGCCATATACGCCGCAAAAGGTAGTGAAGATAATAAATGTTTGTTGCGCACTACATAACATATGTAGGAGTAATCAAATAGATGACATTGAAACAGAAACCGTATTAGAAAACAATCCAATTGATGAGGAAATTGCTGAAAATGAGGAAAACAGTAGTTTATATAGTGTTGGCAGAAATATAAGAGACTCTATTGCTAGAAATTTAATATTATGAAACATAAAATTTATTCATATTAAAAGTAAATATATACATAACATTTCAATAAGATTCTTTTATATTTATTTTTTAGTCTCTATCTCAAGCATTTTAGTTTTAATATTAACTGTTTCCTGTTGCAACTGCTCTATTTTGAGGTAATGTCTTTGCTTTTGCTCTATACTTTGAGTCTTCAAGCGATTTTGCTCTGCCAGCAATTCATTTTGTTTCTCAACAACACGACGAAGTCGTCGAATCTCTTCCATTTCATCTTCCTGCGATTTTGCAATCTTGTGTTGGTTTTCGCAAATGTTATCTAAAGTTGTGGATATTTTCTCCATACAACTAGATTGCGTTGCCATACACGACTGAAGGCTGTCCTGCGTTGACACTCGTGGCCTTTTTGCAGCTCTCGGGGTAGCCACCGCTTCCCTACTTGTTTGGGGACGTTCTTCCTCAGATTCGATAGCGCTATTATTATCTCCTGTCCCAAAGCTTCTACAATGGCTTATGCCCTCAACGGCTGCAAAAATTCCACAAAATCTTGCAACACATTCTTCGTTGCTCGTCAGTACATGCTTATTAAAGGGTCCACCTCCTGTTGCCCTCGATTCTAGATTGTTATGGGCAACCTTTTTCCGAATGCACCCCTTCCAGTCAGACCATATCTTGAAAAAAGACAACTCAAAAATATTTATTTTAATATTTGACTAAATACTTACTTTTTTCCATCCATTAACATCTTTTTGGGGCGGCCCTTCTGCATTTAGCAGCGTCGTTAGCTCTTTCCACTTTTCCTCAACAGCAACTCTGTCGCCCTTCGAAAAATTATTCGCCAAATCTGGATGAGATTCCATAAACTCGACTAAAATTAGCTCTTGCTTGGAGTTCTTGTGTTTTCCCCTAAAAGTTTTTGAATAAGTTTTAAATATTTTAAATAAACACTTTTATTTACATAAATATATGCAGTTATTTTGAGTAAATACTCACATTTTGATAAATTTATTTCAACAAACAGTTTTAAGAATATCACAAACCGCTAACGTTTAAGTTGCCGAAAATAAAACTGGAAAATTTTAACGATTTCGATTTCCAGAACAGGGTGAAAAAACGATTTGCTGATGTTCGAAAAAAACGAAAACGGAACGATTTACAGAACATGTCAAACGATTTGAAAACGGAAAATGCGAAAATATTGCCCGAAAACGATTTGCAGAACATGCCTAGGCATGTTCTGCAAATCGTTTTCGGGCAATATTTTCGACATTTTCCGTTTTCAAATCGTTTGACATGTTCTGTAAATCGTTCCGTTTTCGTTTTTTTTTTCGAACATCAGCAAATCGTGTTTGTTCACCCTGTTCTGGAAATCGGAAATCGTTAGAAATTTTCCAGATTATTATTTTCGGCAACTTGAAATCGTTATGCGGTTTGTAAGTGATTCTTAAAATTGTTTGCTGAAATAAGTTTATCAAAATGTGAGTATTTACTCAAAATAACTGCATATATTTATGTAAATAAAAGTGTTTATTTAAAATATTTAAAACTTATTCAAAAACTTTTAGGGGAAAACACAAGAACTCCAAGCAAGAGCTAATTTTAGTCGAGTTTATGGAATCTCATCCAGATTTGGCGAAGAATTTTTCGAAGGGCGACAGAGTTGCTGTTGAGGAAAAGTGGAAAGAGCTAACGACGCTGCTAAATGCAGAAGGGCCGCCCCAAAAAGATGTTAATGGATGGAAAAAAGTAAGTATTTAGTCAAATATTAAAATAAATATTTTTGAGTTGTCTTTTTTCAAGATATGGTCTGACTGGAAGGGGTGCATTCGGAAAAAGGTTGCCCATAACAATCTAGAATCGAGGGCAACAGGAGGTGGACCCTTTATAATAAGCATGTACTGACGAGCAACGAAGAATGTGTTGCAAGATTTTGTGGAATTTTTGCAGCCGTTGAGGGCATAAGCCATTGTAGAAGCTTTGGGACAGAAGATAATAATAGCGCTATCGAATCTGAGGAAGAACGTCCCCAAACAAGTAGTGAAGCGGTGGCTACCCCGAGAACTGCAAAAAGGCCACGAGTGTCAACGCAGGACAGCCTTCAGTCGTGAATGCGGCAACGCAATCTAGTTGTATGGAGAAAATATCCACAATTTTAGATAACATTTGCGAAAACCAGCAAAAGATTGCAAAATCGCAGGAAGATGAAAGGGAAGAGATTCGACGACTTCGTCGTGTTGTTGAGAAACAAAATGAATTGCTGGCAGAGCAAAATCGCTTGAAGACTCAAAGTATAGAGCAAAAGCAAAAGACATTACCTCAAAATGGAGCAGTTGCAACAGGAAACAGTTAATATTAAAACTAAAATGCTTGAGATAGAGACTAAAAAATAAATATAAAAGAATCTTATTGAAATGTTATGTATATATTTACTTTTAATATGAATAAATTTTATGTTTCATAATATTAAATTTCTAGCAATAGAGTCTCTTATATTTCTGCCAACACTATATAAACTACTGTTTTCCTCATTTTCAGCAATTTCCCCATCAATTGGATTGTTTTCTAATACGGTTTCTGTTTCAATGTCATCTATTTGATTACTCCTACATATGTTATGTAGTGCGCAACAAACATTTATTATCTTCACTACCTTTTGCGGCGTATATGGCAGGGTAGTTTTCAAACAACGAAACCGACTTTTAATACTCCTATAACACGCTCAACGATGTTACGTGCTTTTGCATGCTGCTGGTTAAATCTGTGTTCTGCCGATCTTGGGCCTGGGTTTCTATATGGAGTCAGTAGAAATGGCTCTATACCAAAACCAGAATCTCCCAGTAGCCAAGACCCTCGGTCACCAGCTTCATACTGCGATAGGTAATAGTGTTTTGCACTGCTCATACTAAATACGAAAGCGTCATGGCTTGCACCAGGCCGAGTTGCATCAACTGCTCTTATTATCATATCAAAATCACAAATCTGTAAAATAAAAGGCAGTAAATTTTAAATTTTAGAAACACAATTTAAATTCATTCTTACAATCATTGCGTTTATGCTAAAAATCCTTTTCGGTTAAAAAATAGATGCTCGTTCTCAAAAGGTTTAATCAGAGCCACATGTGTTCCATCAATACACCCTATTACTCCTGGAATACCGAATTTTTCTACAAAATGAAGTTTTGATTTTCTAGAATCCTCTTCAGACATTTTCAGCTTAATCCACTTAGGACACAGAACATTTTCCAAAGCATTGATCATTTCGGATAATATTTTTGAGACTGTGTTTCTACCCATAGCAATATCTGTATCCTTTCCGACGGAACGTTGATAGGAACCTTCTGCGAAAAACCTAAGACTTGCTGCCAGCTTTAATAAAATAGGTATGGACGTTTCCTTGACGAAAGATTTTACTTCATTCAGCACTTCTAAAAGCGTACTTGTTTAGGCGATAGTTGGAAACAAATCTAAAGTAGAAAAACTTAATGAATGCCACAAAGTATAACCATTTCTAATCTTACGTAGAATCCGGTGCACTGAGAGGATTCGAATGGTCTCTAAACGCCGCCTATCTATTCTACTTTGGTAATCTTGCTCCTGTTCGTTTAACACATAAGCTGCCATAAAAAACATGATAATTTTTAATTAAATCCTCTTATTTTGAAATTATTTCGTATTTTTTGCCAACGAATTCTTTTGTCATTTGGTTTGTTTAATTGCCAAAGAGAAATCAGCTGTTTCAAACTTAAATTCGAATTTAAATGAAATCGGACGAATTACAGAACACCCAAAACAAAATCGTACGAATTGCCATTTCGGATCCGAATTGAAATCGCGCGAT
>JAYXIM010052168.1:0-10717 GCA_037575425.1 Anastrepha fraterculus | reverse complement strand
TCAGGCGCGATGAAGCATGTTTTTACCTAAGATGCTTTCCATTTCAATTCAACCGGGCTATTCGGGACATGTTCTTCGATTTCGATGTAACTCAAATATGTTGCTCTCTGGTGAAAATAATGAGACACGTTATTTTTTTTTCGCCCAAAAAAATTTTTTTTCAAGCTTTATCGGCAATTTTGCTTTTCGGCTCAAACTCGATTTTTTTTAATAATATAAGAAAATTTTGTTTTTAAATGCTCATAACTTAGTCAAAAATGAACCGATTTTAATAATTTTGGGTTCAAAAGGATCGTCATTACTTACACGAGCAATTTCATGTAGAAACAATTGCAAAAAAGTAGTTGAACATTTTTTATTTTCCAAAGAACAAAAAGTGCGAAACAGGTTTTTTACTCAAAAATTCATTACTCAAAAACAACTCATTTTAGCTACTAGGCATTCAGCTCAATTAAAGTTTGAGATGTCCTTTTGATTTGGAAAAAGTTATAAAAAAAAAAAATACACTTTTTGAAATATTGAATTTTGAAAAAATTTAAATTTTTTTTCTTTTTTGCTAAATAAAAAATTTTCAACTACTTTTTTGCAATTGTTTCTACATGAAGTCGCTCGTGTAAGTAATTACGATCATTTTGAACCCAGAATTATTAAAATCGGTTCATTTTTGACTAAGTTATGGGCATTTAAAAAATTTTTTTTCTTATATAATTAAAGAAAATCGAGCTTGAGCCGAAAAACAAAATTGCCGATAACTATTGAAAAAAAATTTTTTCGGGCGAAAAAAAAAATACGTGTCTCATTATTTTGACCAGAGAGCAACATATTTCAGTTACATCGAAATCGAAGAACATGACCCGAATAGCCCGGTTGAATTGAAATGGAAAGCATCCTAAGCGGTTACGTTGACAAACAAAACTGTCGAACTTGAGGTATATAAAATGCGTATCAATTCTAAAATCCATTTAAGAAAAAACTATACGAGTCATTGTTTGGTATTGTTTTAAGGCGTGTGTAGTCATCGAACCGTACTTCTTCGAAAATTATGACGATAACGCTGTTACGCTGCACGGTGAATGTTACGATAAAAACTATCTATGGATTTAATTACAGTCACTCACATTCAAAGTCGGGCAGATGCATATGAAAACTTCTAGTCATAATATCTATGTTTTGATGAAAGAAAACACTTTCTACCTTTTTCTGTTTTTTCACAAAAATTGTTTTATTTAAAAACAACGAAAAAAATATATTCCAAGTTGCTTTATAAAATGTTAATGTATAAAAAACTGAAAAAGGCCACTTCTCTGTCTCACATTTAAAGTCGGGCAAACCATGTTTTGCAAATATGCATACCGTTATTTCTAAATTTTCTATACTTGTATTAAAAGTTATTGTTCATTGTTGCCTTGTCAATCATTGGGTGAGTTTATAAAAGTATTTTGCAAAATGCCGCGTAATGGTAAACAGTCCACATTGGAGGAACGCAAAATAATAATTCAACTGCACTTAGACGGAAAATCTGAGCGAGCAATATCGAAATTGATAAAAAAAAGCAAGTCAACAGTGCACGATATTATTGCTAGATGCAATGAAAATGGTTTCATTGCAAATAAGCATCGTGGAACCCGTCCAAAGAAGCTTTCCTCCAAAGATGAGAGCATGGTGCTAAGGGAAGTGAAGAAAAATCCATTCATTTCTGCTCCAAAATTAACTGCGATAGTTAAAGAAGCTTCTGGGGTGGAGGTAAATCCCGAAACAATAAGAAGATTTCTTCGAAAAAATGATTTTCACGGCCGAGTTGCGCGGAAGAAGCCCCTAATCAACAAGAAAAGCCAGAATGACCGGCTTGTTTTTGCTCGCCAATATATGGCTAAGGATTTCGATTTTTGGAGCACTGTAAGTGGGGGAAAAAATAACAATTTCATGATTTTAATATTCATTCTTTAGGTATTATTTACTGACGAAAGTAAATTTAATTTATTTGGATGTGATGGAAGGGGTAAAGTGTGGCGCAAACCGAACAAGGAGCTGGAAGGCCAGAATTTAAGAAAAACGGTTAAACACGGTGGTGGATCTGTAATGGTTTGGGGATGCATGGCGGCGTCAGGAGTTGGAAAATTGCATTTCATTGATGGAATAATGAATAAACACGTTTATTTAACAATTTTGAAACAAAATTTGAAAGAAAGCGTGAGAAAACTAGGCATCGAAAGTAGTTTTCAATTCTACCAGGACAACGATCCCTAACATTCCGCATATGACGTCAAGAGCTGGTTGTTATATAAGTGTCCAAAGGTAATAAAAACCCCTGCACAAAGTCCCGACCTCAATGCCATTGAGCATTTGTGGGATGAATTAGGTCGCCGGATGCAGGAAAGGCAGTGTACATCAATTCAACTCTTGAAAATTGCTCTGCAGGAAGAATGGAATAAAATAAGCCCTGATGTTTGCAAAAAGTTAGTGGAATCGATGCCAAGCCGGCTACAAGCTGTTGAAAAGCAAAAAGGTGGAGCAACGAGGTATTAATTTTGCGTTGTGTACAAATTTTTTCGATTTTTTATGTCGTGCCCGACTTTGAATGTCAGACTGAAAAGTGACCTTATTTAAGTTAAGCCTTCGTGTATATTTTATAAGAGACTTTGGAATATATTTTTTTTGTTGCTTTTAAATAAAACACTTTTTGTGAAAAAACAGAAAAAGGTAGAAAGTGTTTTCTTTCATCAAAACAAAGATATTATGACTAGAAGTTTTCGTATGCATCTGCCCGACTTTGAATGTGAGTGACTGTAGATGTCAAGTTGGAGAATAGGTGATTTCAACAGCTCGGTGTCGCAAAACAAATGAAACAATGGTAATATAGTGGATGAAGTTCCCAGAACGCATTATCTCACAAAACAACAGATCCAATGGCCGCAGAGATGTTGAGATTTTATTCAAGAAAATATGCGGTCCAATCAATCACCCTGTAGTCTTTCTCTTTCACACGATAATCTTTCTCTTCTTCTTGATCGGCTTATCCATGCTGAATGTTAGTGTTGTTTTGGTCTTAGCCATAGAGTGGTCAAGTTATACGAGAGGTGCCTTTTATATGTCGGGATTTGGCAACCCTGGTGTTGCAATCTGGCAACTGACAGCTGTATCGCAAAGTTTGACATTTTTTGGCTTTTACGTACTCAGAACGTTTTGAAATACCAGCGCTATTTGTGTTGTTTACAGTAACTTAAAAGATTCACCTCGGTCCAAAAATGGAATTAAATCGTGAACATTTTCGTGCGACTATTTTTTACAACTTTCGACGTTGATTAACTCAGCAACAATGCATGGATGAACTTAATTCATTTTTTGGCGATGAAGCTCTATCAAGGACCAGTGTTTATCGATGGTATGGTGAATTCAATCGTGGTCGTAGTTTACTCCAAGACGAATTTCGAGAAGGTCGTCCAAAATCAGTTGTTGTTCCACCATTGAAAATCATTGATGCTGTGCGCGAACTGATATTGCAAGATCGTCATGTGACCTATCGTGAGATTGAGACAATCTTAGGCATTGGTGGGATCAGCATACATTCAATATTGCATAAAAATTTGACTGTCAAAAAAAATTTGTTCGCGTTGGATCCCACACAATTTGTCAATCGCTCAAAAAAAGGCTCGTGTCGATTGGTCGAAGGAAATGCTTAAAAAATACGATCGCGGGGCCTCGAAACATGTCTATGACATCGTGACAGGTGATGAATCATGGATTTACGCGTATGAGCCCGAAAGTAAACAACAGTCGACTGTATGGGTGTTTCAAGATGAGCCAAATCCAACAAAAGTTGTTCGCGCACGAAGCAGTTCCAAGCAAATGGTCGCCTGTTTTTTCGGAAAAACTGGACATGTCGCAACCGTACCACTAGAACTACGTGGAACAGTAAGTTCTGGGTGGTACACAACCATTTGTTTGTCACTTGTCTTCCAAGAAATTAGGAAAACCAATCGCCAAAGACGGATCACTCTTCAGCAGGACAATGCGAGTTCTCACACATCGGCTCAAACAACTGCATTTTTGAGCACCCAAAACATTGAATTAATGTGTCATCCGCCGTATAGTCCTGACTGGGCACCGAATGACTTCTTTTTATTCTCGTACGTAAAAAACAAACTGAGAGGTCAACGTTTTTCGACACCTGAAGAAGCGGTTGCGGCATTCAGAATGCATGT
Source organism: Anastrepha fraterculus (assembly GCA_037575425.1). Classification (NCBI taxonomy): domain Eukaryota; kingdom Metazoa; phylum Arthropoda; class Insecta; order Diptera; family Tephritidae; genus Anastrepha; species Anastrepha fraterculus. The sequence goes on along the minus strand of JAYXIM010052168.1, from coordinate 6,515 downwards.
TTTGGAGGTACCTCATTCAGAGTGGCAAAAGTGCTTCGACAATTGGTTCGAACGCATGCAAAAGTGTATAGCTCTTCATGGAGAATATTTTGAAAAACAATAAAGTGATTTTCGATGATTAAAATTTGTTTTTGTTCTCTAATCCCGACATATAAAAGGCACCCCTCGTATTATTAATGATACCATTAAATTTGTGTGTCTTTCTCGCTGCTTTTGTTAGTTCGCCCATTGAGACCTGTTCACTATTTCATGTTGTTCAGCTAAGTTATTTTTTTTCAGCCCATTTCTCTTTGTTATTTTTCGGAGATGTATAAGGCTTGAGGCAAATTTTTCTAAAAAACAGATTGGCAAATTTTCTTAATGGGAGTTTAGACTTTGAAATGATATCACAAATGATTTCCTGGTCTTTTATCTAAATGTTTATTCATAATTTTAATATAAATGCTGGAATAATATAAAATTGAGACGGCCACCGTAGTCGAATGGGCTGGTGCGTGACTACCATTCGAGAGTGCGTAGGTTCGCACCGCCGTGAATGAACAATAAATAATAGAATTGGAGGAGGAGAACAGAAGTGTACGCGCCAATTATTTATTTATTTTTTAGTTTTAATTTTTTTTAACTTAAGAAAATATTGCAATATCAAGAATCTTCCGTGGTTAAAGAAAAAAATCAGTTTCAAAATATAGTACATACTCATATATATGTATGTATGCAATTATTTTTATATACCAAACTTCTTTCTTGTCTGCCACCTTCCAATTGGGCAAAAAAATCTATCAGTGTTGCTCCTTTAAGCCCTTTTAACTTTAGTCCAGCACCGACGGCTAGCTGTACAGGTGTTGAATATCAGTTGAATTTAGTTTTTCTGCACTTATTTTACATTTATCAAAATATTTTTCAAATTTCTCACTGCATTTTCTTTCGCACATTCCTGTGCTTCAAAATGTGCTTGAAATTCAAATCCATAATTTTATAGTTCTATATATTCGTAAGAACACTGAAATTTCTTGCTCCCAAAGACATTATAATCCCACCTGAAAACTCAAAAAAGTGAACTCAACGCTTTAACCTGTAATTGTTGCAAGGCAGAACTTGGCTTCTGGGCAATTTCTCAATTGCAATTTGACTTCGCTACTTTTATAATAGCTCTTGTTCTTCTCACTACAATTGCATGCGCTTCTGTTTCGTTACTCTACCTCGTGTGCTTTTAGTTCCTAGAAAATAATTATGTTGCAATTAGTTTTATTGTTTTATGGGAGTAGTTAGTTGGTTGCGGCAGAAGCAGCAGTTAAGTGTTGCAAGTCGAGAAACAGCAAATGCCCTTTGTACGTATGCGTGTGTAATGTGATATGTGTGCGCGCGTGTGTGTGTATGTGATTAACATTGCCTGAGGACAAGTGCAAACTCTTCTCTTTTCGCCAATTGAGGGGAAATGTGGCAACATTCGCAAGCAATCTTTGTATTATGTAAATGCATTTTAGTGGCACGTGTGTTTAGTAGCTTCTATATTCTCTAGTGTTTGTGTCCGGTCATTGTGCAATGGCATGCCATAAAATTAGCACATGTATTCGTATGTTTGTATCTCTTTATTTAATTAAGATAAAGAATGCCTTTTGTTTGCCAATTACAGCGCTCGACTGTGTTTGGAGAGCAATTGCTGCACCCAATGAAAAAATAATGTAAATTGCCATAGTTTTCAACTCTTATTTTGAGAGTGGTTTAGTAGGACAGGCTCAAATTGCAAACAAGCAAATTAAAGAATAACGAAAAAACATACGAATATTTGCGATTGTCTTTATATACTCCTCGATGTTGTCCCTTCTTCGGTCGCGCAATGTTTTTCATTTGCTATAGCACAATCGGAACCTGTAAAAAATTTAACAAGCAAACATTTTCCCGACATCTCTAAACAGCATGAACTCGATTCTTACTTGGTCTTATTTGGTCTATGAAACACATTATTTTAGCACTGCAAAGTTTTTTCTATCTTTTAATGAACATTTAAAAAGTATAAAAAGTTTTTGTACTGGTTAAAATAAGTTGAAAGAAATGTTTAACATATAAATTAGTAGAGCGCTGCAACGCTGGAGTTTCCAACTGGCGTACAAGATACAGCTCGTAATTATTATCTAAAGCAAAAAATTCAAATGGATTTCTAATTATAATGATTTTTTATTCTAGATGAACTAAGAAGACTGAGAGAAATTCCAAAATTTCAACTTTTTGGAGGCTTTAAAGAAAAAAATGCCTTTCTATAAAAAAAAAATCACTTCAACTTGGTATAATAATCTTGAAAAATTTTTTTTGATCTATTTTGTTAGTTCAAATAGAAGAGAATTTAATACTGAAGGGAACAAGCTTGATTCATTTCAAAAGGTTCATTAGTTTTTTTTCATTCATGTACGCCAATTCAAAGAAATCATAAAAAACGCTCGTAACGCTCGCCTACCTTTGGCTTTTTATCTACGGAAATATTGAGAATTAGGCTTTTTCTGACCTTGTAATCACTCCCCCCTTAAGGGGGAACGCCACTGTTCAAAATTAAAAAAAAAACGATTTTGTTTTGCATAAATTGTTAGTATAACTACTCAAGAAAATGTGGTAAAAGTTTTAAAGCGAAATTCGCTTTATTCCCTGTGTGCACTTAAGTGAGCGTACGTCGTTTCGGCCCCGTAGTGCTTACGATTTGATGTTTTATTTCAAACGCGTTTTTCTCGAAACGACTTTTTTTAAACGATTTCGCGAAGACTAATGAACCAATTTTAATATTCTTTTTTTTCAAAATTTTTGTTATCTCATTGGCTATCGTTGTACGTAGCTGATTTTCAAAATTTTGAAAATAATTTTTTTTTTGGGCCTGTTGAAAATCAAAAAGATGGTGAAAAACACACATCGAAATTCAAATCACCACCATTTTATCAAAAACAAAAAACAAAAAAAAAAAAAAACGGCTACGTACATTTTTGAAGTGACAACTTCTTTAGAATCGTTGGGAGTGATTTGAGACTCGATGAAACGAAAAAGCGACACTACGAAGCGTTATATGTTGATATATGTAAAGGGTGTTTTTTAGAGGTTAGGTTTTCAAGATGGAATAAAACGTATATAATTTAATGTTATAGCCAAGAATTTAGCTTTATTATAAAGATAAGGCTTTGCCATTATGTTTTAAACATGATTTCAGGCAAGTGGCCGCCGCGGCTGGCTCGAATAAATTCAGCCGAGAGGCCCAATTTTCGACCACTTTTTGCAGCAATTGGGGCCGTATGTCAGCAATAACGCGCCGAGTATTCTCTTCCAAGACGTCAATCGTCTCGGGCTTATCTGCGTAGACAAGCGACTTCACATAGCCCCACAAGAAATAGTCCAGCGGTGTTATATCGCACGATCTTGGAGGCCACGCCACAGGTCCACGGCGCGAGATAATGCGCTCACCAAAAGTTTCCTTCAATAAATCGATTGTTGCGTTGGCTGTATGGCATGTAGCGCCGTCTTGTTGGAAGCAAAGGTCGTCCACATCAACATCGTCCAATTCAGGTACGAAAAAGTCATTAACCATGGCTCTATAGCGCTCTCCATTGACTGTAACATTATGGCCGGCTTCATTTTTAAAGAAATATGGACCAATGATTCCCTCTGCCCATAGAGCACACAAAACAGTGACTTTTTGAGGATGTAACGGCGTCTCAGCAATGGCTTGTGGATTATGTTGACTCCAAATGCGACAATTTTGCTTATTGACATACCCATTGAACCAAAAGTGAGCTTCATCGCTGAACAAACTTTTCTTCGATGCGTCGCGCGCATTTTCGTAATAAATTTGCACGATTTGCAAACGTTGTTCAGGTGTAAGTCTATTCATTATGAAATGGCAAACCAAACTGAGCATAAATCAAGTGACAGCTGTCAAAAAGACCATCCACGAAAAAAGTAGTGCCAACTTGAAAACCTAACCTCTAAAAAAACACCCTTTATATGTGTGTGGCTGCGTACTGCTGATCCACGCTAGTATAGTGAGTATTGTGGTATGTATACTACACTGCCTATTACTTGTTTTGGTGTTTAGTTCAAGCGTCATACGTATGTATGTTTGTATGTATGCTAGTACGTATGTGTGCGCGCCTGCGTATTACGGAGCCACGGTGAGCGAGAAGGCATTATGTATACCTATACTACACTACCTAATACTTGCTTAGACCAAGCGTCCTACGAATGTTTGTGTGCATGTTAGTATGTCTGTGTAATATACGTGTTACGACGCTCATAATAGCAACCGCGTGTGCTGTATTGCGTCCGTATTTTTAAATTCGTAAATATTTTCATTTTTAAATATATACCACAACCAAAATGACGGTGCTCGTATTGTAACTCCACAGATAGATCTGAATGCACAGCAACTAGAATCACTGTCCGTTCAGCTCTCTAAGGTGGGAGAAATATGTGCATGCGAAACCAGATTGAGCAATGGAAAAACAGTTTTAATTGTGGCAATTTATATTTCACCGAATCAATCAATAAATAGCATCACGGAATTCATTCACGAAAATTTAATAAAGTATACACCAGAAGTATCCGGATACTAGAAAAGATTACGATAAAGTTCCAATGATTATAAGTGGCGATTTTAACGTATTTAACGTATATTTTGTATTGGACACAGCGGTTCCTTTAATTGACTTTCTCAATACAACATTCAATTTAAAAATGTGTAATAATCGCACTGAATCGACAACACGATCAAAAACAACAATTCACGCGGTATTTCAAAGATATGTTGACAACATCGAAACCAAAGCATTTGTATCATATTTTAGCTATCATAAGCCACTCGTATCATTTGTTGACATCGAAAACATTGAGGATGAATAATAATAAAATGAAGAAAATAAAATATGAACTTTATAGCAATATTACAATGAACCTATAACTATCCCGCTCCTAATGCTGCTTTCGTACCATTCTCTCTCAGTTTGTTTTACTTCTATCGCGTCTTACCGTTAGACTGGTATTTTTTTTAACTCGTTACGTTTATTTATATAAATAATTCAATTTTTAATATTTTTTAAAAAATGTACATGAACATAGTTTAATACATATATAATAAGTTGCCTTTTGACCCATCCTCGAATAATCATTCCTACTTACAAAAAAAAAAAATTCACAAAAATGTACTATTTTTTAACCCCTTACAGTGGCGTTTCCCCTTAATATATACCGCGTTGCAAAATTCTACGACTCCAAAATTCAATCCTCTACAGGTCTATAAATTTTGACTATTTATTTATTTACCCCATAACTTCAATTATTTTTTATTCATTCAATACTATGCTTCAAACTTTGTACAAGATTTATAAAGATTCGACAAGTATTTTGCCAAGATTTCAAAATTTTTTTATCATAATACAAAATACCAAAATTTGTTTAGTATTTCCTTCCGATATTTGAAGTCAAAAAAAGAGCCAAAAAAGGTTTTTGTTTTTTTGATTTGAGACATCTATGAGTCCCGGAATCCGTTTCGTCAGCGTCACCCCTTTTCTTGGAAGATCGTTTTTTGAAGGCTAACAAGTTTTTGAATGAATAATAGATCAAAAAATAAAATTCTCAAAACAAAGATAAAAAATCTTCATTCTTTTCTGTTTTACACGCTTTAAGGAAACACCCAAAAAACACCATTTCAAATGAGGGCCCTAATGCAGTTTTAATCATCATCGTTCATAGCACTACAGGTCGTTATGAGCCTTAGCTTCCTCCACAATGCATTTCGGTCCATAGCCGTACTTCAAAAGTTGGTGGCCCCTATCCTTCGCAGAGCGCCCTCAACGTTGTTTATGCTGGACCATTTGCAAGGGCTTGTGAATTCCAGTATAAGAAGGTAGGCGAAAGCCAATATGCAACAAGAAAAAAAGAAATAAGAAAGTGATACTGCGAAAGTCAGGGCTATGAAATAAAAAGAGTGGCTGACAGAAAAAAATTTAAAGAAGTTTGATAACTTTGCTATTACTTTTGGGCGTCTTACTAAATATGTACTCCTGTTTGTAAGAACAATAACGATCTGGTGAATGATATCGAGAGCATACTTCAATAATGTAAACTAAGTTTGGCTTTTTTGCTAAATGGGCATGGAGACTGCCGTTTTATGAGCTCTGTGTTAGGAGTCCCGCTGAAAAGATTGTAAATAATACCACCATCTCAGGATCTCTTCATAATCGCGAGGATCTCTTCTAGGTCTAACTCTCTTGGCTACAGAGCCAGAATAGGTAAAAATCGAAGACGAGCCGAAACAAGTGCAAGCAAAGCAGCTGCCAACAATTAACTGAACATTCAAAATGGCCGAACTCGTCGGCATAAGTGAGAGACATGAATACCAATATAACGCTACAAAAAGCGAAATTCGAATATATCAAACCTACGAAAATTCAAAATTCGCGATACTTTTTGCACACACCTCGTATGTGAATGCTTACGCTCAGCGCTGACTGAGTTAATATGGGGCCCCCTTACTACATAGAAGC
>JAYXIM010052167.1:0-10704 GCA_037575425.1 Anastrepha fraterculus | reverse complement strand
GTCGATTTCCTCCTCCAAACACAAAGAAATATACCGCGAGATGCGACTAACTAAACATAATCTCAATAAGCGCCAGTGGTGCCATCTCTCGCACTTTGCACGCGCTTTTCAAACGACTCTCTTATACTCGTACACCTACATACAGGGTGACAAAAAATAAGTGTATACATACAACATTTTTTAATAAGAAAAATTTATCATTGATAGTAACTCAAAACAAATTGTGAAATTTTAATAGGCAATGTTTGAGTAACATTATATTCAGCCAGTTTCGAAGTGGCCACCTTTAGCACGAATACGCAATCTCAAACGTTTCAAAATATTTTGGGCTATAGGCCGTAGTTCGTCTACCGTTATGCAATCCCACTCTCGACGCAACGCTTGCTTGAGGAATTCCAAAGTTTTGTGGCGTTTTGCACAGGCCCTTGCTTCCAAAATCGACCATACGCTGTAATCTAGCGGATTCAGATCCGGTGAGTAGGGTGGCCATTCCTGAGAAGTAATGAAAGAGGGGAATTTGGCTTTGCACCACTCTTGGGTTGTTTTTGCTCTGTGGACTGGTGCCGAGTCCTGTTGAAACGTCCACTCATCGTCACCAAAGTGCTGCTGGGACCAGGTGCCTTTAATATGTCTTGACGGTAGACTTCTTTATTGATTTTGACTCCTTGGTCTATGAAAATTAGAGGAGTCTTGCCACTGGCGCAAATTCCACCCCATACCATGACAGATCGCGGATTTTGACAATGTTTAACAATAGACGAAGGTCCCGGGGCTTCTGTAGACCAATTTCTGTCGTTTTGATGATTGTGAGCTTGTTCAACGGTAAACAGCTTCTCATCCGTAAAGACGATTTTTTCCCAGCCCGTACCTGCGGCCCGACGTTGAAGCGAGCGACATCTTTCGAGTCTTACTTTCTTGTTTTCATCCGTGAGCAGCTGGCATTTTTGTAGTTTGTAAGGCTTAAGTCCAAGTTTTTTTTTTTGCTATAAGGCGAACTGATTCACGATTGATGCCTGTCTCACGAGCAATTTTCCTCATCGAGACCATATAATTTCGTTGAACCCTTTTTTGATGATTTTTCGGTTGTTGGAAGTGTTAACAGTTCGTTTTCTCCCTCTTCCTTCATTACCAAGCTCCTTAAATCATTTGATTGCACGATAACCCAATGAACGTGCAATTCCAAGCTTCCATGCTATCTCGCAGTTGCGTGCTCCTAGCTGATGCAGGGCTATAATAGCTGAGCGACTATTTGACATCGTTACACAAAGTATTTATAAAGAGCTGGAACAGAAACGAATACTTTTTTTGTACTTCAGAACACACGCAACAATCACAAAATAAGAGCATTCGCTAAAAAAAATTTACATTCATCTAATTGCACAGAAAAGTTTGTACACACGGCCCGACGTTGAAGCGAGCGCCATCTTTCGAGTCTTACTTTCTTGTTTTCATCCGTCAGCAGCTGGTATTTTTGTAGTTTGTAAGGCTTAAGTCCAAGTTCTTTTTTTGCTATAAGGCGAACTGATTCACGATTGATGCCTGTCTCTCGAGCAATTTTCCTCATCGAGACCATATAATTTCCTTGAACTCTTTTTTTTATGATTTTTCGGTTGTTGGAAGTGTTAACAGTTCGTTTTCTCCCTCTTCCTTCATTACCAAGCTCCTTAAATCATTTGATTGCACGATAACCCAATGAACGTGCAATTCCAAGCTTCCGTGCTATCTCGCAGTTGCGTGCTCCTAGCTGATGCTGGGCTATAATAGCTGAGCGACTATTTGACATCGTTACACAAAGTATTTATAAAGAGCTGGAACAGAAACGAATACTTTTTTTTTGTGCTTCAGAACACACGCAACAATCCCAAAATAAGAGCATTCGCTAAAAAAAATGTACATTCATCTAATTGCACAGAAAAGTTTGTACACAGTTATTTTTTGTCACCCTGTATTTATAAGTACACAAACACGTCACATTCTATATTTTGTCATTTAGGCTTTAAAGCTTTCCCGACTTAACGTTCAGTAGAAATGAAATTGACATTAAATTTCATACAGCTTAATTCAATTAAATGCGCATGAACATAAATTATAATTTCAAATTTCCACTGAATATCGAATCAGTCAATACGTTTCTTCAATTAAACGCCTGAATGTGAATTGAATTTTTAATGAAATTTCGTGGCTGCAGGTAAAAGTCGCCTACAACTAGCGAGATAATCGAATTTATGTGACGCACGACAAGACGTACGAGTATAGAACAAGTGCCAAGTGAGAAAGAGAAGGAAGAGATGAGGGGTGGTCATGTTCACAAAAACCCGTACACACCTTGGCCATTTACTCTGCCTGACCTCACAATTTCCAGGCAATCGAGGTGCCACAATTGAGTCTCTTCAATTACGTAGTACGTGCGCCAATCAAATTGCAATGAAATTAATTTCATCAATAAACGCAACGCCCAGAGACAACAACAATAAGGATATTGTGACTCTAATATCAATAATAAATCAAAAGTCATGCAAAGACAGACACACAAACTGCCATGTACCAGTAGTAGCCTAAGGATAAGCCAACTGAAATAGAAAATCGAAAGTCGTTTGGAAAACGGGCCACAGAAGGTTTAGCGAAAGTTGCTTGGCAAGCAAAGCGGAGTGGTAAATACATACGTACATTTATAATATACAGACTGACTGCCCCTTTGATTTTTGCAGATCACTTAGGAAGCCAAAATGACAAAGCGACAATCGAAAAATTGAATTACAGCGCAATGTGACACAAGTCAAAGGCAGCCCACAGGCAAGCAATTGGTGCAGCTGCTAACAAAGTCAAGTGCGACGAAGAGCGCGAGAGTGGGGCGCATTTGTAGTATAACGCGAAGACCTTAAGCGTGAAGTGAGCAGAGCAGACATTTGCGGATAGTCACGCAATGAGGCAGGCCATTTCGTACGATACTACGCCACGAACGTCGATGCGAACAAGAGTTATGTAATTGTACGCCTAAAAGCACACTACATGGCAGTGTATCATTTATAAATTACAGTGAAATCAATTTTGAAGACTTTTATATGCCAGAAAAAAGTGTAGAGACAATGAAAAAGTTGATGGAAAGCAGGAAAATTAAATGTGGAGAAAAAAGTACATATCTACACACACACACACACATATGAACACACATCAAACAAAACAAAAAAGGACAACAAAAGCCAAATAAAAATCGAAGAATTGCGCAAGCCAACAAGCGAGTATAAAGACACATTGAAATGATAAAAAGCCAAGTTAAAGATACGAAATGAAAACAAAAGCTACAACAGACCGAGCACAAAGCGAGGCTAATGTACGCACATGCATGTATGTATGTGTAGGTATGTGTGCAAGTCGATGCCCATGCCCCTGTTGTAAGTGCTGAAGCGAAGCTGGAGCCGCAAAGCTTTGCGCAATGAAATATCCGCTTTTAACAGCTCCCAACGGAACTGTGACAGATGGAAGACTTCTGGCGTCACACATGTGTGCGTACTTGCAACAAAGTCGAATACGAAGACTGTGGAAAAGGTGATGGCAAAAGTGGAGGCGAGGGTGAAAAGAGTTTCAACCCGGCAGCTACAAGGAGAACGACAAACGGTGCAAGAAGCGGATGTACGTATTACTTATGAGCGAGTACCGAAAAACACATGGCATACAAGGTGGAGCGAAATTAGTTAACCTAACGGGAGATTTGTAAATGACGTTGCACATCAATCATATTTGACACTTGTGAACTAGACAGCTCCGGTATACAAGCAGAGGAGCGATGGAGCGCGTAAAGGTCGAAATAAAGATTTCCATAACTGAAAATATTTTTTTTGTTTAGTAAAAAAGTAAGTGAAAAACAAAACCATAAATAATTTGGCGCCACCTTGTGCAATATAACTACGAAGATATGTTAACACATATTAGGGGTGTCCCTAAATTTTCGGATATTTTTTCTTTATAGAAGCTTTTATGTTGGATAGCACCATCAAAAAAATGCCATATGCACTTGAAACTATTTATTTTATATATTAATCTTAGATAATCATTATTTTTTATATATTTGTGAGTTTATCTTCTTTAGGCGACCTTATAAATTTTCAAAAGAAAAAATGTTATCAGAAGCGTGTAATTTGTTTCAAAAGAGCTGTTGGAGTGGAAATTGGCTTTTAAGGGACTGACTACCGCGGAATTTTAAAATTTTCTTTTTGTTTTTGAATTTTCTTAAAGTATAATATCCTAAAAATATTGTGTGAAAATTTGAAGTGAATCCGAGAAATACTTTTCGAGTTATTCAATAATTAACAAAGGGCGTTCGGGTGCTCCTGGATGCTGCACGTATGAAAGTGGCAAATAAGCGCGCTAACGATAACACTCGAGAAGGCAGAATGCTACGTAGGCAACAGAACATCGATATTTGGAAGCTGCTGTGACGGCTACAGAACTATTATATGGCTCAGGAAAAGATGACACCGCTTGGTAGATTTCAATATAATTTATACTGCTTTTGAAAAACATAAAAAAATCGTGCCTGATCGAAGGATTTTTTTTTTTTTGAAAAATTAAAACTTTTTTCAACAATTATTTGTCGGGTTTTTTCTCGAAAATCTGAAAAATATTTCCTGAGGGCGCCACATTGTTAATTTTGAAAAGAAGCTTCGATCAGGCACAAGATTATCTATTAATAAATTTAATTTCTCTTGTCCGATTGATTTTAGCTGAATCTCCAAAGACTTGTGATGATCACCGCAAGGAACTTCTGGAGAAATGGGCTACACACAAAGAGCGATAACTTTTACAATAATTATTTTTTTGTTTTTCAAATTTTGCTAAAGTCAAGTCGAAACATGATGTATTAATGCTATGTTTTTACTTTTGTAAAATAAAGCAATTGATAAGTAAAAAAAAAATACTGAAAATCATCATTTTTTCGGGCCTCTGAATACCCCTAACCCATTAATACATTCATTTTTATAAGCGCAAACCAGAATGTTATGAGTAATTATATAAGCTTTTCTTTGAATGCATTGTAGAAGATAGACTTATTTTTTGTAGTCGAAAGCTTAATTGGTCCAACTTTTACCTCTAATCTACCTGGTTCCTTCATCTACCGTTTTATAATTAGCTGTTTCATCAGAAAATTGCATTTCGGCTTTTCAGAAAGGTTCCTAAGTCGATGTTGTATATATAGATTTCTCCAAGGCTTTTGACACAATTTCGCATTCAATCCTTATTAGGAAATTAACGTGCCTTGGCTTCCATTTCGAATTTCTCCATTGGTTGGCTCCTTTCTCCTGAATTGTAGGTGTTTAACGTATCTCGTTGTTAACAATCATCAGTCATAATCTTTTATCGTGGCATCTGAAGCCCAAAAAGTATGATGGTTGAATAAGCAGAGTAGGTATTTCCGCTTTCCTTTACCAAAGAGAAAAAAGGTTGGGAATTAAAACGCTAAATTAAATTTGCATTTTTATTGATCGCGCAATCCTAGTGGGTTTACCCAAATACTTAGTGGGCTGTGTTACATATAATTCAGTGTGCACTTATACGAGTATACACATTTAGCGTGATATGCGCCGCTATGCATTGGTTGAGAGTTTATGATCTTCGCACATCACTAAGAGCATCTCAATTCCCGCTGCCAAACAATTATCTCCATGTAAGAGTGAGAGGTGTTGAGCGCTGTTCAAAACGGTATCACGTTGCTCAGGTGATTTGCGAAGAGCGTCGCTGATAGCAAGAGCGCAGCTACTTAGCATTGATAGACAAGGTTTAGCCAATCTGCTATGGTGAAAAACAAAATTGTGCGAGCATCGTCAAATTCTGCTAGCTCATTTCTCATATATAGACGGCAACGAAGCGGCGTGAGCGAAGACTGTATTGATTTCTTTCGTATACTCGTACCACCAACACAATCTCAATTTTTTCGTAAATAAACCGCTGTCATGACTCATGACCAATCAGCAAACCCTTTCAAATTCGCTGAGAGGCGGTTAACGGTTTGATCTTCTCAATTATTTTCACTACGGCTACTTAGTGCAGTCGCTGCGATTGTGGTGTAGGAGAGGATGTATTTGCTCTAGCAGTAATATCTTGGGTCTCTTGCTATTTGCATTGTATAACAATGACATAAGAATCTGTTTTTGATATACCAAGTTTTTACTTTATGCTGACCGCATTAAAATCTAATCTGTTGTAAGAATCCATTCGATGCACAAATGCTCCAAAAGTAGCTTGATAAAGTTTTTCCTTGGTGTACGAGGAATCAACTGTTTTAAATTTAAAAACTGTTTTAAATGCTAAACTCTTCATTGAAGTTTAAAAGCAAAGGAAAAAGGAAATTTATGAAGGAATGTTGAAAGTGAATAAGGACTCTTCACCTTGAATTAAGATGAGTTGCTGAATGTAAACGTGGTCGTACAAGCCTTGAAGAAGATCAACATTTTGAGGACGTCCAAAATCAGTAACAACTCCAGAAATCGTAGAAAAAATGCAGGATATCGTATTAGAAAATCGAGACTGAAAAGAGATGTATATAGGAGAAGCCCTAAGCATCTTATTAGGCAGTATAAGCAATATTTTGACTGAAGTATGGGGTTTCAGAAAGCTGTGTGCACAATAGGTGCCGCATTCGCTAACACTGGAACAAAATCACATACAAATGGGATCATCTCAGCAAAATGTAGACCTTTTCCGTAAAGATAAAGTTAATTTGTGCGCCGATTCCATCTATAGCCATGATCCCAAATCGAAATAGGAGGCTAAAGAGTGGTATGAACTTGGTTCTTCGGCTTCGAAACGAGTTCGTGTCCAGGAATCGGCCAAGAAGGTGTTAGCATCAGCTGTTTGTAATGCGAAAGGAATTTTGTCTATGAATTACTTGCAAACTGGTAAAACAATAAATTCTGAATATTTTTGTAACATTTTCGACTAGCTGAGGGAGAAAACTCGTGAAAATAGACCAAGTTTGCAAAAGAAAAATATATTTTTCATATAGTATCGGTTAATGAAACTTTGGACGTAGAAATTATTTTCGACGCAAAGTTCACTAGTCAAGTTTTTACTAGTTCACTTTACTTTTTAATTATATCATTTCGAAGCCGAATGCTATATTAGCGTTTGTACTTACTTACTTACTTAGGTGGCCATAACAACCCGTAACCGAGTTACGGCCGACCTCACTAGCTCTCTCCAGACGCCTCTGCTCCGCGCGCGCCTTCTCCAATTCTGTACACCAAGCGAGGATAGGGTTTCCTCCACCTGGTCTTTGCACCGGAGCAATGGTCTTTCTTTGCGTCGGCTCCCTTGGACTTTGTCCTCGAACACCTTCTTTCCTGGAGTTTCTTCATCCATACGCACGACGTGCCCTAGCCAACGCAGGCGTTCGATGGCGATGCGTTGAACTACGTCAATGTCGGCGTAGATCTCATACAGCTCGTGGCTCATTCTTGAAAGGTAGACTTCGCCAACTTCTGCGCCATAAGCAACACGGGTATGATGAGCGTCTTGTAAAGTGTCACTTTGGTCATGCGAGAGAGGGCTCGACTACTCAATTGCTTACTTAGCCCATAGTAACACCTATTAGCAAGAGTGATTCTCCGTTTGATCTCCAGGCTGATATCGTTGTTGCTGTTAACGGCGGGGCCAAGATAAATAAATTCTGGCACAACTTCGAAGGTATAGTTGTCCGCAATGACGTGCGTTCCTACACGCCGTGTATTCCGCGTTGTAGACAGCATATACTTCGTTTTACCCTCGTTCACCGCCAGACCCACCCGTGATGATTCCTTTTCGATAGCAGAAAACGCAGCGGTGACATCTCGCTTACCGATCTCGGCCGATGATGTCAATGTCATCGGCGTACGAAAGGAGCTGGACACATTTGTGCCATTACGATGAACACCTGCTTTTCGGAGCACCCCTTCCATCGCGAAGTTGAAGAGGTTGCATGACAGTGGATCGCCTTGTCTGAAACCTCGAACGGAGAGGTTATTTCCTACCTTGACGGAGCTGGTTGTGTTGCTCAACGACATTCTACAAAGCCGAATGAGCTTCGCTGGTATACCGAACTCAGACATGGTGGCGTACAGGCAATCCCTTATCGGGGTATCGAACGCAGCTTTATAGTCGACAAAGAGATAATGGGTGTCGACTTGCTTTTCATGGGTATTTTCCAGCGTTTGTAAGTTTTGTAATTTACAAGCTCTTATTCGCTTAAAACGATCTACACATAATTTGTTCATTCTAAAATGGAATATGTATCTTTCATCTGGAAACCTTATTCTGCCTGTTATATGACTCAAACTGAGCATATCCAAAAAGTTTGCAGTATCTTTGCTCTACGTTCCCTTCGCTTTCACCACATCATACTACATAATCTCCTCATGCCTGCTTATAAATTTGAAATTTCTGCATTCTCGGCGTTCTGTTTTGATATTATCTCAAATGCTGTAGATTGTCCCTCCCTTCTGGAGCGAGTCTATTTTAATACCCCATCTAGAGCGCTTCGTAATTTAGAGTCTTCTATATTGGCTTTATAAGAACTCTTTGAGTAAGTAATTCACTCCGATAGAATTCAATACTATCTGCAAATCTTTTGCGATTGAGAAAATGCTTGTATTAAAAAATTGTAATACACAGTGACCCCGGATATTGGTACAGCCTACTTATTTTACCAATAGAGTTATAAACTAACATACTTTCATATACCTAAATTCTATTCTCATTGTTCCAAGTATTGCTGCCTATTGTGAACCGGGTGAAAAGTGAACAAAAGAACGCCCCTAATTTTCTTCATAAATTCTTCACTATATATTCACATATGTTCCTCTACGTACGTTTCCATTTAATACATACATACATACATACATACATATATAAGTAAGAGGAAAAGTCACAGCAAGTTAACTGAAAAGTCAAAAGTTCGTTTGCATCTTTTGATGACAGTTCAAGTGCCACAATCGATTCCCATCGAGGCCTACAAGCTGACATAGGAAGCAGAAATGTGCGTAAAATGACTGCCATGAAGGCTATTGCCAGCACTTTACTCTCATTTGGCACACATACAGACACATTTACGAGTATAGGAAAACATCTGAGTGTGGGTTCTTAAATGCTGCTAAAAGCTTTCAATCTGCTGTTGAAAAATAATTTTTCAATATTTCTTCTTCGTTAGTGCAATGTTGCTGGTAAGTGACGTGGGCCAATGCGTTGCTCATGGGAATGGTATGAGCACTGATAGGCATCTTTTATGAGATCATACCTTGCTAATGGTGGCATACGAGTATGCGAAACCCATGAATCGGTTGTTTGGCACACTTCGAAAAACAGTGCAATGCGAGGGATTTGCGAATAGCAGACTCATATAAGAGGCAAAGAAAACACGACATTTGTGTCGATTTAAGCAAAAGCCTATCAGTTTGTCAATTTAACTACTGTAGTGAAAAGAAATGCCGTCTATTCTGTAAAAAAACAAAAAACATTTCTGAATGAAAAATGTCAAAGAAAAATTCTAGTATTTTTATTTCTAAAACTTTTGTTTTTGCTGGGTACCGCTTACATTTCTTCTATGGCTAAGATACAATATGAGGTACCCATTTTTTTTTTAAGTCATTATTTTTATTAAAATTTTTGTACTTTTATTTAATTAAAATTTCAAAAAAATATCTCAGCACACACATGGAGAAAAGCATTTGTTCGGATATTTGGTATAAAATTCACTACGATGTTATTCAATGTCCTCTTTTAATTTCTCTTCGCAAATACCCAACAAATATCTTATGCTTGCACATCCAAGTTGAACACTTAGAGAGGTTCTATGAGACCTTTGAAGAGGACTGTCCAATATCGTTTAGCAAGAAAGACTTTCCTCCCTGTTGGCGCAGGACGCTGACCGACTTGAAAGAGAAACGGTAGGTAGCTTACCCAATAAATTTGAGAGAATACACGAAAGTTATCAGAGATGCGAAGCGCAACCCCTGCGAATAGTACTGCGAATCTGTTAAGTCCATGAAAGACTCTCCAAGTCTCAGGAAGAGACCAATGACCATTCATGTAAAACTCTGGTCAAAAGAGAGAATCTGGAAGGGACTGAATCCGCCCAAGAGTCCTTAAAATTTTTCGATGATGCCCATTTCCCGGAAGATTATTTTGCTCCAGCTTGTAATGATGGCACGAGTCAGTAGGAGGAATTACTTGAGGCAATCGATGGCTTTTCCTTGCTTAAATCCCCAGATAGGAATGGTATCATGCAAATGATGCTTCAGAAGACTAACACTTTGGTGGTTCCTCTTCTTCGCAACATCTTTTTTGGAGTGTATTACATTAAACCATGTTCCTGCTAGGTCGAAGAGAGGCAGGAAGGAGGTCTTAGCCAAGTACTTCAGGCCTATAAGCCTTGCCTCCTTTATTCTGAAGGAGTTTGGTGTTCCTTTGAAACCAAATTATCTCTAGCTCTACACGTTTACATGAAAGGGAAATCCTTCCAAACAGCCTTACATGAGGTAGTAGGGACTGTAGATAAATCTCTGGAGGGAAAACAATTCACTTTGTGGGCCTTTATAGACATAGAAGGCGCCTTTTATAATGTTAGGGCTGAGTAAATTGTCGCTGCACTTAATTGGCTAGAGCTCGAAAGACTTATCTGCCTTTGGATCTCGTCTCCGCTAGATTGTGGGGCTATTGATGCTGTGCGGAATGGTG
>JAYXIM010052166.1:0-10766 GCA_037575425.1 Anastrepha fraterculus | reverse complement strand
TATTTCGTACGTATTCTAAGAAGGCAGCTATGCACCAGGCCACTGATATAAAGGGTAGTTAAATTTCAAGGGCCGATGTTGAATGTGAACCACACCTAAACGTAAAGCTTTTTCTACATTTCATTTGACATTTTTTTAATAAAAGACTAATTCAATTTGAAACATGGAAAGATACACAATCGAGCAACGCGTTAAAGTTCTTCGGGCTTATTATGAAAACGGGCGTTCAAATCAAAATGCATATCGTGCACTTCGTGATTTTTTCGGCCAATTTAATCATCCAAATGTGCGTAAAATCGGAAAACTGTGCAAAAGTTTGAGCAAACTGGGTCTGTAGGAGATGTTTAAATAAAAGTGCATGCTTGTAGAGCTCGTACTGTAGAAAATATTGCTGCTGTTCGCGATAGTGTGGTTGAAGAGCCGTCCACCTCAACTCGTCGTCGTGCTCAACAATTGCACCTCTCACGCTCGTCGTTGATGAACATTGTGCATAAAGATTTGCATTTACACGCTTACAAGGTGCAATTGACTCAAGAACTAAAGCATCTTGACCATTTTAAGCGTCGTCAGTGGTTAGAATGGTGGCTCTTTTGCGCGAAAAATTTGGTTTCCGAATAATCTCACGTCGCGGCGATGTCGATTGGCCGCCAAGATCATGTGATTTGACACCGTTGGACTTCTTTATTTGGGATTATTTGAAGGAAAAAGTGAACGTCGATAAGCCAACAACAATTCAAGAGCTAAAGGATGAGATAATTCGGCACATTAACGGCATAGAACTTCAATTGTGCCTCAGCGTCAACGAAAATTTGTACCATCGGATGGAGGTGAGCCGCCGAAGCCGCAGCGGCCATTTGGCCGATATTTTGTTTCATGCGTCATTAAACCATCCATAAAATCCCTAGTCAACCAGATGACAAATATGATGAATATAATTACAATGCTTTTAAAGAATATGAATGGACAAAAGTGAAAAAATTTAAATTCTAATTTGGAATGCAAATGGACTAATTCAGCACTATTTAGAACTAAAACAATTTTTAGCTGACAAAGAAATTGACATAGCATTGATTGCAGAAACACATTTTACTGACAAAAGTTTTCCGAAATTTCCTAATTATAAAATGTATGTGACAAACCATCCTGATGGAAGAGCCCATGGCGGGACAGCTATAATTACACTGATCAACAAAAAAAAACTTTCGGAAAATATCTTGGAAACCAACCCTTGTTTTAAGACAAGTAAGACATGCTGATTACAAATATAGAAACCGTTTGTCTCTATCACCCACCGTTGTTGATATATTTGGCATTGACCATTTATATATGTTTAATATTGTATCAAAGCAAACAACTCGCAGGCAAGTCACAGTAGAGCATATATCGCTGAATAGAGTACTACTTAACATAAATACACATAGTTTAAGATATAATACACTTGTAAAATACATAGGTATAACGTAAAGTTCCTTAAATTAAAAGTTAGTTTGGTTTGAATTTCTTGGCTGTAGACTTGCGTTTGTGCTGACAATTTGGCATGTTGCGCTGAATCATCCAGCAATAGTCGGCTAACATTGCTGCACTCCATCGACTTTGATAGCGTGACTCCATCACCGAGATGTCCTGATGGAAACGTTCACCATGTTCATCACTAACAAACCTAGGTTTTCTGGAAAGAAGTCGAGATGTGAGTCGAGGAGATGAATCTTGAGGGACATGTTACAACCCATTAACTTGTACGCACTAATGCACTTCTGCACAATATTTACATAGTCAGGAGATTTATTATTTCCAAGGAAATTGGCTACAACAGACTTAAATGCCAACCATGCTTTTTTCAGTTCTGCTGAGTAAATCTTCGAAGTGACTGTCTGCTATGATCTTCCTTATTTGTGGACCTATGAATACACCTTCTTTCACTTTCGCATAACTCAACTCTGGAAACTTGTTGCATAGGTACCGAAAAGCATCTGAGTTTTTGTCTATTGCCTTCACGAAGTTTTTCATGAGCCCCAGCTTTAAATGAAGTGGATTAAAAAATGTATGCTTATGTTAATATCTTAAAAACCTGACGTGATAGAGAAAAACGGTTTTCAGATTTGTAATCAGCATGAAAAACTGCTTTAGAAAATGTAATCATCAAACAAGATATTTTTGGGTTGTTATTCAGTGTTATTAAATCAAGCATAACTCACATAGAACAACTCCAATATTCGACGCCTCATCTTCAATCCACGACATTGCAAATATATGACAAAAATGGACCAGTATCTATTTCTTCCATTTACTGTCCACCTAGACATATAATAAACTCGGATGAATATGACAAATACATAAGAACGCTTAACAATAGATTTATTGCAGCTGGAGATCTCAATGCAAAACACATTGACTGGGGCTCAAGACTCACCAACAAAAAGGGCCGTATTCTAATTAACGCAATTAACAAAAACAATTGCAGATTCATAAGTACCGGAGAACCTACCTATTGGCCAACTGACGTAAAGAAAATTCCAGACTTGATCGATTTCTGCATAACCAAAAACATAAGCCATAACCAATTGACTATTCAGTCGTGCTATGAACTTTCTTCTGACCACTCGCCGATATTACTTGAATATGTAAGTTATATAAAATCTATAAATACATCTTTTCGCATATTTAATGACAGAACCAACTGGGAAAAATTCCGCCACCATATTGACGATCAACTTATACCAAATGTGATATTAAAAACGCAACTTGACATTGCACGTGCCATTATCCATTTCAATGACGTAGCACTAGAAGCAGGGATCAGATCGGCACCAAAGCAAGCAAATAGAACAAATTCAGCAGCAACTGACATTTCTATGAAGAAGCAAATTATTGAAAAACGAAAGTTAAGAAAAAGATGGCAAAAAACTGGATCACCTGACGACAAGAGAAAACTAAACTTAGCCACAAAAATTCTTAAGGATACTTTAAACAAAAGAAATAACAAAGAAATCGAAAACTAATTGAAGAACCTGACTCCCAACAAAGATACAAACTACTCTCTTTGGAAATGTACCAAAACATTAAAAACCCAAATAAAACATCAACCACCACTAAAGAAAGATGACAATTCATGGGCCGTTACAAAAGAGGAAAAAGCGAAAACTTGAGCAAAATACTTTGAAGAGGTTCTATCAAATGACGAAGAAAAGAAAATTGACAACCAAAACAACTACCATTATGAATTTACAAAAATAAAAAGTACGAATACACACGAAATAATAGCTTGCATCAAAAAAGGACTAAAACATAAAAAAGCACCCGGATATGACTTGATAACAGGAAAAGCATTAGTGGAGCTACCAACCAAGGCATATATGTTTTTGCGAAACGTTTTCAATGCCATGTTTCGCTTGCAATATTTTCCGAAACTCTGGAAAGTGGCAGAGATTATTGAATTGCCAAAACCGGGTAAAGATCCAACTACCGTATCATCTTATAGACCAATAAGCTTACTACCGACAATATCTAAAATTGCTGAAAAATTACTGCATGATCGACTAACCCAATTTCTGGAGAAAAAACGTATAATACCGGATCATCAATTTGGATTTAGAAAAAAACATTCGACTATCCAACAGATCCACAGAATTACAAATAAAATCCAATCAGACTTTGAAAACAATCGTTATTGTGCGGCAGTATTCTTAGACGTAGCTAAAGCGTTTGACAAAGTGTGGCACAAAGGCTTACTCCACAAAATAAAAATAATGACTTTTGACTACTATCTTATCATAAAAAGCTACCTAACTAACCGAAGTTTCTATATTAAATATGACAATCAATGTTCAGATATTCATCAAATAACTGCTGGAGTTCCGCAAGGAAGCGTTCTTGGACCTCTACTATATGTTTTATTCACCGCAGACATACCACCTCCTGACGAAACTAATTCATCAATTGCTACGTTCGCAGACGATACAATACTACATCGGCATCGGACAAAAGCTTAACTATCGCTACTGAAAAACTGCAGCGATACACAAACGCAGTTAAGGAATGGTTCGATAATTGGTGCCTAAAAATAAACGAAGACAAAACCGTACTGGTTATATTTACTACCAAAACAAAATTTACTGCAGTTCCAATAAAAATAAATGGCAAAGCAATTACAATTAAACCAACTACTAAATACCTTGGAATACATTTGGACTCGAAACTAAATTGGAATCACCACATAAAGCAAAAGGTCAAACAAATAAAAGAAAAACTTCGACAACTTCATTGGTTAGTCAGCACAAAATCCAGACTTACTAGACAAAACAAGCTATTATTGTACAAAGCCATGATTAAACCAATCTGGCTATATGGACTACAGGTGTGGGGAACGGCTAAAAAGTCTCACCTAGTAAAAATTCAACGACAGCAATCGAAGATTCTTCGAATTTTGACCATGTCTGACAGGTACACGAAAAATGATGACATCCACAGGACTTTTAATATAGCAAGAGTAGACGAAGAAATCAAAAAGATAACAACAAGGCACTTTGAAAAAATACGCACACACAGTAATGCAGAAATTAACAAACTTCTTGAAAGGGAAAGAAACGGGAAAAGGCGTTTAAAGAGAACCCGGCCAAGCGACCTAGTATGATAAATGCTAAAAAACCATAAATATTTAAAAACAAAAAAAATGTAAAAATTGTTGTAAAATGTAATCATGTAAAGTGAAACTTGTATTGTACTATTGTATATTATTTAATTGCTATTATTTCGTTTATTTAATTTT
Source organism: Anastrepha fraterculus (assembly GCA_037575425.1). Lineage (NCBI taxonomy): Eukaryota > Metazoa > Arthropoda > Insecta > Diptera > Tephritidae > Anastrepha > Anastrepha fraterculus. The sequence continues at coordinate 6,001 of JAYXIM010052166.1, read as the reverse complement.
TATCGCTTTGGCACTGGTCATTAAGCGATGTATGTAAATCCTGGCCAAATTGTTAAACAACGTACTTAATGTCAATGGACAGATGCATAAAATAAAGGGGACACAAAAAAAAATATTATCATAATAAAGAGAAATGACAATAATTTTGTAAAAAAATTGTATTTTATTCAAAATCAATACCGGGCCTTGAAACTTAACTACCCTTTATTATAAAAAAATTTTGGATAAATATTAATTAAAAGAAAATATTTCCTTTATAAAAACTTGTGTCCGTTTAGAAGCAAAGCGAGATATTAAAATCTTGTTTCCTATCTAATTTCAGTTTCAAATTTCTTATATAAAGTTTCCCAGAAAAAAATAGAAGATTAAGATTATAAATATATATTATTTACCACAAAAAAATATAAGATTAAAGTTATAAATATATATAGTTTCCCACGCACAAAATTTAAGATTAAAATTTTTTCCAACTGCTTAAAATTAAGCCACCATATCACACTAAACACATCGATTCTCGTCTCAGCACCGAAATTAAGCAGCGTCGACCGCGGTTAGTACTTGGATGGGGGACCGCTTGGGAGCATCGCGTGATGTTGTTGATAATAGTAATATTTTTTCTAATTTAAAAAGCAGAATTAAAACAAAAATATTAATATTTTGCTCAAAACTATTTTAAAAAATCGGTTGTTGAGTAAACAATAAAATTGGCACTTCGAAAACACAGTGGGACATTAACAAGTTATTTTCCATTGTTTTTATCTTGCCAAGAATCTGACTTCTTGACCAAGGTATCTCGGAAATAATAGTGTCTTCAATAAAAAATATAATATTAAAATTGGCTTCAAATGTGATAACATTTTTTTTAATTTGATTTAGGAAAATATTTTCTTCTTAATATGTTTTTTAAATATTTCATTTCTTAATAAAAAATTATAAAGTAATACTGGCGGCCTAAAAATCAAACGTGGTATGGACAAATTATTCTATATATATTTTTGTTATCTTAGTCAAGGATCTGACTTCCTGATTAAGAGATCTGAGGGAAATATTTTCCACCTAATGCTTTTGCTGAGTACCTCGAAGGCATATTTAAGCTATATGAGACATCGAGCGCAGCCAGAATGCAGCTATGAAATTGATGCCGGAAATTCCCCTTGTTACGGATTCCGAATTGCTTGGTGAAATAAATAAGCTAAAATCAAAAAAGACGCCTGGGTATCACCTTATTACAGCTGATATTCTAAACCAACTTCCTAATCCAAGATTACTGAAATATTGAACGCCACATTCAAACTACACCACATCTCTATATATTGGAAAACTGCTGAAATAATTATGTTTAATTAACCATGGAAGCCAACGCATGATATCACCTCTTATCGGCGATCTCTCATCTCTCAGTTGAAAAGGTTTGTCATATCCCTCAATTGTAGCAAATAATTAAAGCTCGAACATATAACGGAAATTATTTCCAAACGCTAAAAACGCCAACAAAAATAAAGATGCATAAAATAAGGATCGGCCTATCTCGCTCCTAGCAATCACATCAAAACAGATGGAAAAGCTTTTAGCCAAACGTCTCAACATAATTATTAAGCAAAGAAATATAATACCAGTACATCAATTGCGTTTTCGCACAAAACACTCTACCATTAATCAAGTGCACAGAATTATTCGCACCATTGAAAACGCCTTTGAGGATAAAAAGGTGTGCTCTGCTGTCTTTTTGGACGTGTCTAAAGCCTTTGACAAAGTTTGCCACGGTGGGCTCCTCAACAAAATAAATGCGCTTCTACCAACACAATATTTTAATATTTTAAAATCGTACCTATCGGATCGCTTCTGCCGAATAAAATACGAAGACATATTCCGAACTTAAGGAAATTAAAGCTAGCGTCCTACAGAGCAGCGTGCTGGGGCCCATTATCTATATTTCTTTCACATGTGATTTGCCTAATGGCACAAATTGCTCCACAGCCACTTTTGCTGACGACACAGCCATATTGTCGGTAGGAGAAACCCATATTGACTCAATCAAAAATCATCAAATTTATTTAAATAAAATCTCAGAGTGGATCATTAAATGGTGCATAAAACTAAATGAAACTAAATCGGTTCCAATCCAATATCTACCATACATACATAAACGGCGTGCAAATCCCGTATCACAACGAGGTATGACACTAAATACCAAGCTTAGATGAAATGCTCACGTTAAAAAGAAAAAAGAAAAGTTAAAAATCAGATTTAGAAATATGTTCTGGCTTATGGGAAACCAATCAGCCATATCCCTCTACAATAAAATTCTCTTATATAAGCAGGTGCTTAAACCAATTTGGACCTATGGGATCCAGCTATGGAGCTGCTCAAGCTCAACCAATATAAAATCTATACAAAGATTCCAAAATAAGGTACTATGATGCGCTGTTAATGCACTTTGGTACATTCGCAACACCGATATTGAACACGACCTTGGCATCAAATCCGTTGCTACTTCGATCAACATAATCGCTAAGTCTCATATGGAAAGCCTACGCCACCATGTAAATAGCGAAGCCTCAGCCCTAATTGATCCCGGTAAATGGAAAGAAAAACATTTTTCTAATAGCGGTCACCCCTCGACAGGCAATGGCAAACCTCCGAGTGTATTTCTGCCATTAGAAAGCTCCTCATAAAAATAGCTGCCATTCGGAGTCGGCTTGAAACTGTAGGTCCCTCCATTTGTGGAACAACATCAAGACGCACATTACAAATAGGAGGAGGAGCTCGACCAAACACCTAACAGAAGTGTACGCGCCAATTATTATATTTTTTTTAATGGAAAGAAAGGCTGAAACGGAAAACACCGCACCAACTCACGCAGTAGCCCACTTCTTTGCAAGCCTTGGGCAGAGCATTATTAAATTTAGTTGTATTGCACAAAATTAAATCCAAATTGCTCGTTAGTTTATAATTTATTAACTAGTTACAATGTAAATAAGAAAAAAAAAATTTTAAAATAGTGTTTTGCCATTAGAATCGCAATTGTTTCAATTGAATAAAAAAAAATTTTAAAATACTGATTTTAAAAAAAGGGCAAGTCGCTCAGCCATTAAATTAAAAAAATTTACAAATATTTAACACCGAATTCGGATATTCCAAAAACAAAGTTTAAGAATTCTCAACAAATTTTGTGCAAAAAATAATAAAACTAAAAAAAGTGTTTTGAAAATTCTCTTTCTTTACTTTTATTTATTTAAAAACTTTAACGCATTAAAAAGAAGGCGTGAAATTGACAACCTGTGTTCCTCTATTTTGTTTTATCTTTCCTAGAATCTAGCTACCCGCTTAAGTTACCTCAGAAATATTAATGGCCTACCGAAAATATTATAATTTTAAATTCTTTTAAAGACTACAAACTTCATCCCCATCACCATTACTATGTATGTATGCGCCGAAAATGGATATCAAATCTAGCTGACATTTCTACCGCACTGCCGGCAATCGAGCTGCTTTGCATGCAAATGTGTCGAGCAACGTGCCACTGCTGCATGCCCCAAGTAGCAAGTACTACAACTATGTTATGTAGCGACTGCAAGCCGAGCTGCAGCAATGCGACGAAGGTGAAAATCATTAGGCGCCAGCAACAACAACTGCAATAATGACAAAGATTTCGAGCAACAGAGATGACGATGACGAAATTTACATTTGATGGCTTTTTGATTATCTGAATGCAAGAGCATTCGGTGCGGCAACCGAAACACGGAGCCCAGCCGGGTCGGCAAGTGGAGTTTAGAAGTACCAGCTGGAATATTAGTTTGTGTAAATGGTGAGAGAAATGGCGTATAGTTACTAAAAAAGAAATAATAATATGCAAGTGAATTAAGTGGGAGTGAAAAAAGTGAAAAATAAAAGCAAAAAAATAGAAAGAGAAAATAAAAAAGAAAAAGAAATGGAAGGTGTTTTCTGCAAATGGAAAGTAGTAGTAGCAGTTCCTGCCATTTTAACTTGTTTCAACTAGCGACATTATGCTAAGCCAACGGTTCAACATTTCTCATGATTGCAACTCATTTTCCACTAACGCGCCTAGCAGCTCTGCGCACTCCACTGGGCCTCCAATTTCTTACAATTCCTACTGCTACGAGTGGATTTAGTGTGAAAGTAAATGTTAAAAAACGCTGCAGAAATACTGGGTATGAAAGGGCCTTCGGCAATACCAGCAAAAGTAGTTGGCAAGGCGAAAAAACGCATGCAATGCGATGTTGCAATGTCAGTAGGCACCCGCGGCAAATACAAAATGCCAAGGCGATCACGCGAAGGAGAGACATAAAAAATGCAATATAAAAAAGTCTATATTTTTTTTTACTTTAATCCACGATGGAAGGCAATGAGAAAAAAGAGCATAATGATAATTCGTGGAATGGTGTGCTGGCCGCCAGCCGCCAGCTCGTTACAGCATCACATTTGACTTGGATAATAATTCATTGGGGCTAAGGTGTCAAGGCGCCGGGTTTTGACAGCGACTTAAAGAGAGAGAGAGAGAGAGGAAGATATTTGCGAGAAGGGAGAAAGAGACAGAGATAGAGAGGCACGGCGAAAGCAACTTTTTTTAAGTTTTCAGAACTGTAGCCTTAAAGTAATTTAAAAAATGTATACTCGAATATTTAAGCAAGCAGCGCTATTTATTGAATTTTTCCATTCGTCCACCTTATCGGCTGCTATTCTCAACAGGCTTACGAAATAATTTACATACATATATGTATGTGCTTGAAAGCGATGCGATGATCTTTCCAGAAAGCGTTAAAAGACCTCTTCCACATAAAGCTGTTGAGCTCTAATATATAAAACAGCAAAGGAGCGTTGTCCAAAGCTATAATTTTTTATTAAAAAAAAAATTATTAAAAAAAATAATTTTCAAAATAACATTCAATCTTCAAAGGAGCTTAACCCAAAGCCATAATTTTTGATTAAAAAAAAATTTTTTTTTTAAATTTAAAAAAGAAAAGAATTAAAAAAAAATATTTCTGAAAATCAAATTCAAAAAACCATTTTGCTCATTTGGAGCCAATTTTACTGTTAAATTTTTATTTGCGAGATATTTTGATCAAGAAGTAAGAGCCTTAATATGATAAAAAAGATAGAAAATACTATAATTTGTTAATATCACCCTGTGTTTTAAAGCGCCAATTTTTTTTAAATTTAACGAACAATTTTTTAAAAGAATTTTCAACAAAATACAAGTAATTTGCTTCTTAATTCCGAGCTTAGCCCAAAGTTCGCGTTAGATCTACACATTCCTTAAGAACAACTGAGCTGAACTCCGTGATGACTTCAAGAAATGACTTCAAATTCAAATAAACAGATTCCTATAGTACGAGTAGCTTCCAAACTGATCACAATCTACTCTGTGCCAACAGATTTTAATAATAATCTCTATCTGACTGTGCATAGAAGGCAATGACTTATTTAAACCCATTTAGTACGAGGTACCAGCCCTGCCTAGAGTTACCAGGCTTTTTGTGATATTTTAACTCCCAACTCTGTAAGACTGACTGAAAAAATGCTTCTCATACTTGGCGGCTAAGCTGCTGAGTATTATACGCCGCGCTGTTTCAAACGTTGACATTCAAGCAAATATCAGTGGCAGCAACAACATATCTAACGCAGAATGCATCAAAGAATACCGAACACTTCTACAAACTGTTCGCATATAGCAAATCAACCTGTTTTACTTCCAGGGACGAAGTGATGGTTCAGTGAATGAAGAGTATTGAAGTCTGGGGCATACTGAGCTTCGTGCTTAGGTGAAGACTGCCGAGTATTCCCCCAAAGGGAACGGGCAACATTTGAAAAGCAAAGATCACGGAATTCGTCGAGCCTATCAAAACAGAATACAAATATATAAATTGCGGGAATTGGGGTAATAAAGATTTGGTTACTAAATCCGCACAACTTTTGTATCAGCTGTAGACATGAAGTAGGCTAGAGTTCGAGCTTATGCAGAACTTTCTACATAAATGCT
>JAYXIM010052165.1:0-10843 GCA_037575425.1 Anastrepha fraterculus | reverse complement strand
GTGCTTAGCACCAGTCCTACTGAAGCGCTTAATGTACTAACTCATCTACTACCATTAGATTTACCCATTAAAACAATAGCTACTCAGGGACATAGATCGCACGGTACCAGCAATATCCTCCCACAGGGACCCTCACTGCTCAAAAACAAATCGACTACAGAGTCACCGACCTTAACTTCAAGAAAGACTTTACCGCACGTTTTCCACCGAGAGCCGAATGGAGCAAAGGAAAAGTGATTGGTACATTCGACATCTACACTGATGATTCTAAGATGTACTGTGGTTTTGGAGCTGGCCTCTGTTCGGAGCCACTCAACAAATCCAAATCAATCCGATTTCCTGACTATGTTCCATTTCCAGCGTGTTCCAGGCAGAACTACTAGTAATCAGAGAAGCATGCACATCATTAAAATACTACAAAGAAACTGATGCAACAGAAGCCATCTTTTCAGACAGTAAAGGAACTATCAAGGCCTTAGATTCCAATTACATTTCATCCAAGTTAGCTTTGCTGTGCAGAAAGGAACTAGAGCTGCTTGGTCATTGGCTTCACATTACTCTGATATGGGTTGCCGGTCATAGGAACACAGAGGGTGACGAGATGGTAGATGAGCTAGCAACAAAAGGTTCGGCAGTAGACATAACAGAGGCGGTGGCGGTTGCTACCCCTTTTAACACAATAAAAACATTCATTGCTTTGCACTACTAGGTAGTGAAAGCGAGATGGTCATACTTTTCGAAATTTCGACTGACTTCATCATAATGACTGTCTTAGACTGGAATCCACTTTTTTATCGAAAAATTGTGTTCAGCGACGAAGATGATTTTTGGATCAATGGGTATGTAAATAAGCAGAATTGTCGATTTTGGAGTGAAGATCAGCCAGAAGAATTGCAAGAGCTACCAATGTATCCAGAAAAGGTCACAGTTTGCTGCGGTTTATGGGCTGGAGGTATCATTGGACCGTAGTTCTTCAAAGATGCTGCGAATCGTAACGTAGCTGTGAATGGTAAGTGCTACCGTGAAATGATATCCAACTTTTTTCGCTTTTTTGCCCAAAATGCAAGAGCTTGACTTGCATGACATGTGGTTTCAGCAAGACGGTGTCACATGCCACACAGCACGCGTAACAATGGACTTGTTGAGAGGCGAGTTCGGTGAGCATTTTATTTCACGTTCGGGACCTGTCAATTGGGCACCCAGATCGTGCGATATAACGCCTTTAGATTATTTGTTGTGTGGCTATGTTAAAGCTCATTTCTATTCAGACAAGCCTGCTTCAATTAACGCATTGGAAGACAACATTAAAGCATTTATATGTGAGATACCGGCCGAAACATTGGAAGAGTATGCCAAAATTGGACTAAGCGGATGGACCATTTGAAGCGCAGTCGCGGTCAACATTTGCATGAAATAATCTTCAAACATTAAATTATATTGACTGTACTAGCGATTTAAATAAAAATTTCATGCATTTTTCTGAATTTTACTTGTTTTATTTTTTGAAAAACTTTCCTTTAGCTCTTAAAAAATCACCCATTATAATTAGTTCTAACCATCCTCCGCCAAACACTATCACGTTACGAAATCGAATATTGAAGTACGAAAGGCAATGACCGTTTTATAGTCCTGCGGAAGACTAATTGGAAAACAATGGGGCTTGAAGCCCTGAATAATATATTGACGCTTGACAGCGGTAGTTAGGCCAATTCTCTACTATGGTAGAGCTTTGTCTTTCAGGCAATTATAAAAGCCGTGACACTGGTACGGTGTGCAGCGAGACCAGGAGATGATATCTACATTTTCACTGATAGCCAAGCAGCGATAAATCCCTCACAAATTGCTGATTTTGTTTTATCAATTTTCGTTACGAAACGGGTTACCGAATAGCAAAACCGTAGTTAATGAAAGATAACGCGATTATCGCTAAAGTTTGCTAAGTTAGCGACTTTCACTACTGATGTACACAAGAAAATTCACTCCTATGAATGGAGAAAGATTTTCCCATGAATTTGGAAAACTTAATAATTTATTAACTTAATTGTTTGGCTCCATAAGATTTCAGTTTGAACTTAAAAATTGTAGCGATACACTTTTAAAATGAACCACCCTGTGCTCTTGCCTAGGTAAACGAGGGAAATGAGCCGATGAGTTATTTGAGTTAAAGTTTTCTATGAGCATTTAAATAGCGTATGATGTACTCACTAATACATTCAGCTGCCTTTTATAACTACTCTGTGTGAAATGAAAATTCAAATCGGACTATGCATTATATTAATGAGTTCTCAACGAAATATGTAGAAACAAGAGCCACAACAAAAACAAGTGCACAACTTTTGGCAGCTGGGCAAAACAAAGCAGACCAATAATCAACACTACTTCATGAGCAGCTTCCAGTGTTGACAGAGCGCATTTGCACTGCCTTAATATTTATATATGTATTTTCTATACGACTGTGTGTACGTATTTGTATGTATGTATGTGTGTATGTATAGGTTTTATTGCTAAGCGCTTCTACACCGGCTTGGGAAAGGACCAATTGGCATGGCCATAAATTTCCTATAACACATGCGTAAATGAATATATAATTTGGGACTTCCACATGAACATACATCAGTGCTGACATATTTACATATTCAGAAAAACTTACATAAATTAGACTCGACAAACAAAATTAAACGAAGATTTATAAGAATTGCCCCAAATTTGTTGTTTCCTTCCTCAACTAATTAAGCAGATGTGAAGGCAATATGTCTCTGGTCAGCAAGATAGGAGCAACAATAAAACTCAAAATGAAATAATGTTAGTGGGTACACTCAGAAAAAATCTTTGCTTCGAATCATTTGCAAGCAATTTTTTTAGATATTTTTTTTCACTTAAACGGCGTCCGCAGTAGCCGAATGTGTTGGTGCGTGACTACGCACACGTATATTTTTTTGTTCCTTCTCCTATAATCCTTTGACGGAACCTAGATATTTTTGTTGTTATTGTGATATACAGTGTAATTGTTCCCACTTTTCTAAAATTGTGAATAATAAAACAGTGGTCCGAGTCGATCCGCTCTTGTGACAAATTCTGGCAGACAATGTAGGCTTGCAGTTACTTTCATCAGTAAGCAGCCAAGTTTAGCGGAGGCATATGTACTTTTTCTGTCTCTGAGATGTCTAGAGAGGAACAGTTTCGGGCTAGTTCATCGAAAATTTAGCTATCATGAATATTATGACAATCCTGTCTCCCAAATCCGGGTACCTACTGTACCGATTTCCCACGAATTTTCGACTCGTTCAAGGAGTATAGAGTACAGTCTATATAAAGGGTTTTTCAATTGGTGCGGGTCGATTTTGGCGCCCTGTAGCAGCCATTTGGTTTTGGTGACATCTGTCAAATCTTTTGTTTATTATTCAGTTGCTTATGCCAAATCATCATGGCAAGTTACACGATTGAACAGCACGTTCGAATGATGAAACTTTATTATCAAAATGAGTGTTCATTAACGCAAACGTTGCGCGCATTGCGCCCATTTTCCGGTAGACGTGGTGGCCCTTCAAAGTCGACTCTTCAACGTTTGGTGGCCAAATTTGAGACGACCGGGTCAGTAAACAATCAGCCAACACCCGTACGTTCAAGGAACGCAAGATCAGCCGAGAACATTGCCGCGGTCCGTGAAAGTGTACAGCAGAACCCGAGGCAGTCTATTCCTCGCCGTGCACAAGATCTTGGCCTTTCGCAGACCTCAACTTGGCGAATTTTGCGTCGGGACTTGGGCCTACACCCGTACAAGATCCAACTGACCCAGGAGCTCAAAGTTGATGAACATAGACAACGCCGTTTGCTCGCTGACTGAGCTTCGAATCGTTTGGAAGAGAACCCCAGGTTTGGGCGAAAAATCATCTTTAGTGACGAGGCGCATTTTTGGAGGAATGGCTGTGTTAACAAACGAAATTGCCGTATATGGGATGACACCAAGCCACACGAGGTTCATCAGGTGATAATGCATCCTCAAAAAGTCACCGTTAGGTGTGGATTTTGGGCTGGCGTCGTCATTGGTCCGTACTTTTTTGAAAACGACGTTGGTGAGGCGGTCACCGTCAACAGCGAGCGCTACACAACGATGATAACCAATTTCTTATGGCCCATATTGAACCATATGGACCTAGACGACATGTGGTTCCAGCAGGACGGCGCTACGTGCCACACAGCAAACGCCACGATTGACATTCTCAACATCTACCCGCCCTTATTGAAAACCCTTTATTTAAATTTTTTTTACATGAAAATATGTACAAAACTACGAGTCGCAATTACTCAATAAGCCGTGTAGTCTTCATCGTTGTCAAGCATTGTCTGGCATCTTTTCGGTATGCTTGGAACTAACTTTTCTTCGTAGCTCGTGGACAAACAAGACCCGATTTTGCGAACTTGACGCACGAGTTGATTTAAATCATGGACTGGCCTTCCGGCAAGATACGTTTTCATAGTTCCCCACACATTTTCAATTGGGTTGGCGTCGGGGGACTGGGAAGGCCAGTCCATTACTGTGACGCTATTTTCTTGTTTTGTGGTTTCTCAATGTGTTTTTCTGAGAGCAAAGATTTTTATGATGTGCGGCGGTTGGATATGTTCGCCTCCTTCAGTCGTCGTTTGATGGTGTCATCACATCTATTCCTTTTTTAGCTAGAATTGTGCGTGCTTGGCGTAGTCACAAAGAAGGGTCTGCTTAAAAAGCTGGAGGATCACTGGAAAAAGTCATTCCGCGCTCGGAAAAGTCATCAACAATTTTGTGCACTTTATACCGCTGATTCCACATCACAGTGAACTTCTTTTTATTTTTAATCACTCTTGCATCCGCGGCGTAAGATAATTTGGGCCCTTTCGAGTGCGTGCATAAAAATACCGCCTCGAAACGCTTCGTGTACTTCTCACTCATTTTTGTGTGATTGGCACCGGCGTCGTAACCCTTGAGTGGGACTATTACGCAGAAAAAGCAGAACGAAATATATCTTGAAGTTCCAAGTTCCCCAGTTTCTTTGTCGTTTTTGTGCAAGAATAGGTGCTCTTTAAGCACTAGGACGTTTAACTTAGGCTCCTGTATGAACCCCCACTATTTATCAGTGGACGAGATTGGTTAAAGTTAGGAACTTTGAACTTTGTTTCGCAATAAATCCTGCATTGAGGCTGCATTATCATTGAGGCCGAAAGGTTAGCAATATTTGGTCGAAAATTCTGTAGTGTGCGATAATGTAGCTGGTATTTCTTCTAGAATCCTTTGAACTGAAGTGCTCGTGAAATCGTCTGCACTCCATATTACCGCCTTCTTGTACTTCTTCTGATAGTCGTCCTGGGGGCAGAATGCAGCTTTGAAATATTTGTTCCGCGTGTTGTGGGCACTAGTGGGCATATGTATAATTCTTCAGTTGGTTTTTAAGATAAATTATTTTGGTTTTCTTTTAAATTTTTCTACATCGATTTACAACTCGCTTGACAACGCTTCGAGGATTCCGAAAAAGTTATATATTGGAACTGCGTTACCTGTTATCTCGGCAGAATTAGCGGGTTTTTGGAAAACAATTCGACCGGTATTGTCATTATTCATATCCGTTCCATTTTTTTTCGATATATCAAACAGTAGTCTCATTTCTGAAACGCGTCTTTTCTGAATAGAAGCCTTTTTTGCGGAAACCGTAGTTTTTTCTTCCATAGTCCTTGCTTACCATTTTTTAATATTCGTAGTCCGAGGGTTTTATTTTATATGCGTTTTGCACCTAATAATGAAGGCACAGTAAAATAATAATGAAAATTGCTTTCTTGTTTTTCAAAATATTTGCCACTTCTGCATTCGCTTGACTAAATTTCCAAGTACTTTTGACACTGGATACCGCCAAAATGAGCCATTTAAAGGATTCAATAGCTTCTTCAGGCATTTAAAACCGCTGACAACGAACTTTATTTTTGATTTTTGGGATCAAAAAGAAATCAGAAATTATTACATTGGTGTCAAATCATGGTTGTAAGGCGGATGAGCTCTTCATTCGATTTTTTGAGTGCTCAAAAGCTCTCCTGCGTGAGCCGATACGAAAGAGCTCGCATTGTCTTGGCGAAGGAGGAATCGTCTTCGATGGTTGGTTTTCCTTAATTCTCCGCAAAAATCTGGCAAACAAATTGTTGTGCATCACTCAGAATTGGCTGTTTTAAGATTCACTAGTGGCACAGTTGTGACATGACACGATTTTTTGCAAAAAAAAACAACAATTTACTTGGAGGTGCTGCCTCCGCGAACAACATTTATTGGCTTAAGCCCGTTTTGAAACACCTTTACTATCAGTGGCTGTTTGGATTCCAGTTAATCTGTTTCATCATCTATTACTATGTAATAGATGTGCTTTGAACAACTGCGCCGGAATTTCTTCAACATTTCGTTCCACCAATCGACACGAGTTTTTTTTTGTCTTTAACCATCTGTGCGATCCTTCTGCCAGAAAAATGTGAAACATAGATGGCGCTCTAAGCAGTAAGAAGGCTTTGTACCTAAGCAATGACAGGTGGGCATTCCCACTATTTAGGACTGGTAAAGCCTGCCACTTACCCTCTCAGAAATCAAATAGATTAATGAAACCAACGCAAGGCAAGAGTCTTGTCGAGTCCCTATGCTCCCGAGAGGAGCAAACAAGAAAAACAAACAAAAAAAAAAACCAGAACAAATCTTCATAACGAGCCAATGCTCATGCATTATTGAATGTATTCTGGTCCCACTATTGCCTAAGGATACCAGTATCTCGCGGTGCTCGCACGTCACGCGGTGATCCAGCGTTATCAACTGAAACACAAGAACCCTTATTACACGGTCAACACGGAATTCATCCTGCAAGGATCGATGGCTAAGGTGGAACTTATTATAGTAGCGCTTCATAATGGCTAAGTGTGGTGCTTCAATGCCAAAAGTGGAAGTAAGTTGACTTATACACTACTGTCTCGAGAATGCACGGCGAAAACCATAATAAATCAGCTAACGACTTAATTCCATCTTTTGGGCGAGATCAATTTTTCAACTCACTGAAAGGCTAAATAAAGCTCGTAAGTGAAAACGTTATATATAAGTTTGTGCAAACACGTAGTGTGGCGAGCCGAGACGCAAAATATAAAGGGCAACTCCCGTATTTTGTAAGCATGCAATGGTAAATTAGTTCATTGCAACCTCCTACTTTTATCCGGTGCCATTTTTAAGACATTTTTAAGCATCATTTTCTCATATTGTACACCTCTATAGGGAAGGAAAAAATATATCTACGAGTGACTCCGGCGGGCGCAGCTAAACTAATCTTATTCTGATAGAGGTATAGGTACAGACAGATTGATAAAAGTTAATTTTTTTTAATTATGTACAGGTGTTACCTATTCAAAACACCATAACTTTTTTGTGTGAAATTAGTTTTTATTGATTTCCAAGACAGACTTGATCAAAAATGATTACAATTCATTTCATATTTACTTAAGCTCGATGTGACCACCTTTTGCCTTGCATGTTGCATGCTGCACAAATGTGATCTTGAGGTATTTTGGCCCATTCTTGTATAATCGCTTTTTTCAGCGCATCCATACTGGCATATTTTTTAGTCCTCACCTTGCTCTCCAAAATGGACCAGATGGAACAGTACATCGGATTTGCGTCTGGCGAATTCGAAAGCCATTGTGTGGACGAAATGAAGTGTGGAACATGATTTTTTAACCATTCTTGGTTCACACGAGCTTTATGAAACTGTGCCGAGTCCTGTTGGAACCTCCATCGTCTACGACCGAAATGTTTGCGTGTCCACGGCTCTAAAGCAGCTTCTAAAACATTTTCCGATAATAAGTCGCATTCACTTTGACACCAAGCTCTATAAAAACGATTGGAGAGCGTCAATCAGCGGTCACTGCGGCCCAAACCATTACTTCCGATGGGAAATTGCTTCGAGTGGCCATACGTGGGCTCAAATTCTCGTATGAGCGTTCGGTCACGTAAACGCGAGCGTTTTGAGTGTTTATGAACTGCTCAATTGGGAATTTTTTTTCATCATAAAACACAATGTTAGGAAATTCGTCACGTTCGTGCAAGCGCAACAACTCCTTTGCTCTTTCGCACCGAACTTTGTTTTGCTGGGGTGAAAGATCGTGTGCTTTTTGGAACTTGTAAGCCTTGACCTTGAGCTCATTTTTCAATATGCGTCGAATGTTGTATTGCGATATTTTCAGTTCTTTGGCCATTTTTCTTCCACTTCGACGAGGATTTCGTTGAAGTAGAGCCTTCACTTTCCGAACCATTTCTGGCATTGTTGCGGTTTTTTTGGTCCACCTCCATAGCGTTTTGCAATGCTACCAGTATCATTGTAACGTTTTATAGTGCGATACACAAACATTTTATTCACTTTGAGGTGACTGAGCTCACGAACAATGGCTGGTTGTGTTTTCCAGCCAAATATAGCGCAATCACACTAATACGTTTGAATTCCATCACAGAAAAAAAAAATTCAACAAAACTGAGAAGAAGAACCATGAAGAACATTTTTACGACGCCAGTTGTGTTTATTTTGGACTTTACCTTGTATTAAGTCTTATAGCAAAATAAAAAATTTATTTCAAGTTGGATGTATGGTAACATATTTTTAAATCTCTATTTTCGAAAGTTACTGATATTAGATTGATAAAAATTTGCTGGGGTTTTTTAATCTTTTAGTAATAATTGTAATTTGAATTTATATGGCTTTTGTTCCAGTATAAACCATATCTTTTATAATAAAATTAAAAAAAAAAAATTAATAAAACGATGGATAATAAAGCACAAGACAAGTTGGTTTTTGACGAGTTTAACGGAAATAAAGGGTTTTCTTATAAGAGGTGTTATTTTGATAAAAGATCAATGGTTTTGTTGCTTGTGTGGCACGCAGCGCCGTCTTATTGAAAGTAAACGTTGTCCAGGTCAATACCATCCAATTCCGGCTATAAAAAATCATTTTCGAAAAAGTTAGGTCCAATGACTCCGCCGGACCATAAACCACACCAAACAGTCACACGTTGAGGATACAGGAGCTTTTCAACAATAACTCTTGGATTTTCTGAGCCCCAGATCCGACAATTTTGCTTGTTGGCGAAGCAACCGAGGTGAAAATGAGCCTCATCACTCAAAATGATTTTTCGATGGAATTCCGGATCATTTTCATGCATTTCAACGACCCGATCAGCAAAGACACGACGTTGTTGATGATCGGCCGACTTGAGTTCTTGTGCTAACTGGACTTTGTAAGCCTTAAGACCCAAATTTTTATGCAAAATACGGTGAAATGACGTTTGTGGAATGCCTAATTCCAAAGAACGACGAGGACTGGACAAACCTGGGTTTTCTTCAACACTTTCGGCTACAACAGCAATATTTTCGCCTGTTCTTGAGCGCCGTGCACGGGTTTTATTCTTCACATCACTAACTTGTCCCAACAGCTCGATTTTTTTCACCAATTTCTGTATTGCGGTCCGACAAGGTGCTTCAGTAAAAATCATCGAGTTTTACGAACCGTCTCTGCCAAATTTTCACCATTTTTATAGTGAATTTTAATAATTTCAATAGCAGGCTACTCAAAATAACACCTGTTATTGGAAAACCCTTTAGTAAGTCACTCACGGGATCGCAATATCAGAAATAGTACAAAAAGTGTATGTGCACAATGTCCTTATTTGAAGGTAATATTCCATTTATACTGCGTTGTCAATGTTTGCTATTTAATTAAATTTTAAATTAATTAAATACCGCTTGATTTGTCAAGTTCTGTACTGATCGTCGCGTATAGCATTATTTTTTTTTATTTATAAAATGTTTTTAATTTTTTCTTAAAAAACTTGAAGTTTTAATTTTTATGCGCTGGCTCTAACTTGAACTGAGTTATTACATACCAAACTATTAATTTATTTTACTATTTAGGCATCTACTGCTTTCTATAAATCTTCCCCACGGAACCGCAAAATGTGGTGATGACCACAATTCCGGGAAATTTATACAACTACCCAATTATTGGGTGCTTGGCCGAGCTCTTCCCCCTATTAGTAGTGTTCGTCTTGATGCTGTTGGAAAAAACTTTTTGATATTTCGTGTCCTGTATACGGCAGAGCTACTCGGAAAGGGAGTAGTTAAAGTAGTTATCTACCAAGGAATGCAGTACTTTAGTGACGTCAAACGTGTCTCCCTTCACTCGGTTTGGGATTAGTTTTACGAAATATATGCTTTTGTTTAAAGCTATTTGACGTATTTGTGAGTGTATTTTCATTTTAAGTCCAAACGCTACTAAGCATTGTTTTAAAAGGTGGCGTCAGCCATTCCTCAAAATATTTATTTTACTTAGTAAAAATGTCCAACCGATCAGTGTATACCCTCGTTTGGTCCAACCGGAACCTTCTCCACTCATATTCCGTCAAGGGAAGAATGGACGGAAGGCTACACCTGGGGCAGGGCCTGGTGAACTTGTTCACGGATGGATCGAAGTTGGAAGGAAAGGTTGGCAGAGGACTATTTTGCGAGGAGCTCCCCATCAGACTCGAATTGAGGTTAGCGGACCACTGAAGTGTGTTCCAGGCAGAGGTAGCCGCAATCAAGGAGGCAGCTGATTGGCTGCTCAAATGCGTACTAACAGTCAAGAAAGTAAATATTTACTCCGACAGCCAGGCGGCAATAAGGACTCTCGGGTATATGACGGTACATTCGGAATTGGTCAAGGAATGCTTGACCTCACTTTCGACTGCATTCGAATTCTTTGACATAAGCCTCATCTAGGTTCCTGGTCACAGCGGCATTGCGGGAAACTGCATCTGTGATCTCCCGCAA
>JAYXIM010052164.1:0-10944 GCA_037575425.1 Anastrepha fraterculus | reverse complement strand
AAGCCGAAAACTGAAGGAGATCCCCAGATGCTCGGAGTATACACCTCCGCCCACTCTGCCTTCGAGCTTTGAGCCATCTGTGTATACCTGGATAGAGACTCGCCCTGTCTCCCGTTCGTACTCTTTCCTTGAAGGTAGAAGGGTCGTGAACGTTGTAATGGTAAGTGTCGACGGGAGTGCATAGTCCACCAATCCGGAAATCTACGAAGTGTCAGCCAGCTATGTCCCGTACTACAATAAAAAAATGGTACGGTTTTGATTTTGACACTCTAAAAATCGGGGGGTTTCAGTTTTTTTAATCAAAAAAAAAAGAGAAATAATTGAAATAGTAATATGATTCTAGTACGGGCGATGGCTATTGATGTTGTGAACAACATATTAAGATTTCAGACGATTCGGTTCAATAATTTTTCACAGGCCGAGAAAAGTCATTTCGAGATAAATGAGTTTAAAGTTTGAGGTACAGTAGCGCGTGGACCGCTGTCTACTTAGCTAGTGGGCTGTGGAAGCTATAATATTGGGAATTTCCGCATGAAAATTTCACAGCATATTCTTGAGATACTACATTTTCGAAATATCTAAAAAACCAAAAATCGATGTTTTGAAATTTCTAGACCATCGGGTCCCCTTAACAACTTTAGCTGTGTGTAAAAAAGTGTGGACATTTTTACAACGCATTTTAGAATACTCAATAAGAAGAAAGGCTGTGAAAGCTGTGTAATAGGCAACTATTTTTCATTTTCGATGTAAGTATTCACATTTTTCCTCAATTTATGCCTTTTCAGCTTGAAAAGTTGCTCCCTTAAAAACCTATAAAACAATCATCGACTATATTTCATTGTCCTCGCACTGTATGTCTGCGATAGCGCATTCTAATAATAGGTATTATAATACTTTAAATAAAAAGCCTAATCGCGTGTCACTCACACGTCATATTGACCGCAAAATTTCATTAAAATTCAACGATAAAAATTCACTTAATATTTAAAGCGAATTGTGTCTGTGCTGGCAATGTGCTGGTATTTTGCAGTGGAAGTCAAAATACTCTGCTGACATTCCAGTTCATCCAAATGGTATATGATAAAGAAGGCATACTAGTTCGAACGGGACTAGACTTGGACCAGTTTCAAAATGACCAATTAGAGATGTGAGCTAAAAACATTCTTTCTATTAAATACTTGGATTTTGTTGGTGTTATATTTTCATTTAATAAATAATTTCTTATTTAAAGTTCCTTTCATTTCACTTTTGCCTACAGATGAGGCTGGAGTGAGTTCAAAGGATTGCACTTTGTAGAATCAGTGGGGTGCTTCGAACTACTCATACTCTAGCGCTTAACGTAATTTCAAACGCGGTACCTTGAGACACCGCAAGCAAAACTGCCGCTGCACGTACCGCAATCAGACCTGAGAGGTTCGAGCTATACGCTTAACTTCACTTATGGACAATCAAGTATCCTTAAAAATTTTTGATCCTGTCGATGGATCAATGTACACCCTCGCTTAGTCGAAGCGAAACATTTCCACTCACATTCCACCAAGGGTGTAGTTCGCGGTGGGCTATACTAGGATACAGGGTTTGATGAACCTCTTCAAGGATAGCTCGAAGTGGGAAGGAAGGGTTGGCGGAGGAGTATTCTTCAAGGAGCTCTCCAGCAGACCCAAGAATAGGTAGTCGCAATCAAAGAAGCAGCTGATTGACTACTCACTTGCATATAAACTGCCAAGAAAGTAAGTATTTATTTACTCCGGTAGCCAAACCGTAATTGCCGTTGACCCTCGGCTCAATGATGGTGTATTCGAAACTGGTCAGAGAATGCCTGACTTGACTTTCGATTGCATCAGAATTCTTTGACATAAGACTACTCTGACCACAACCACATTGACGGAAACTTTGAGGCGGATGAGCTGGCCAGACAAGGGACGTGTGATGTGATTTCCCCGCGAAAGAAGAGGGATGGGATCCCTTTGATCTCCTGTGCTCTACTCCTCGAATAACGGGCTTCACGTGAACTCAGCAAGCGCTGGACAAGTACAAAAACTTGTAAGGTTGCGTAATCCTTCCGGTCACGTGTGATTCGGAGGCGTTCGAGGGAATTTCTCAGCTCTCGGATTTCGAGGACACTATTAGCGAGGTATGCTTGCTGTGAGAATTGAAATTACTTCGAGTACTTTTTTCGTCAGTTGTATGGAGGATGAACTAGTTTGTTGACTCGTATAATGCTCATGCAGAGGATGACTAATTCGTTAACTGGTAAAAAGAATTAATAATGTATGAAAATACTAGTTTTTTGACTGGTCCATTATGAACTAGTTGCATGACTAGTATAATTCTGATGCAGAGTCAGACTAGTTCATTAATAGAAGCTTTTTAAATTTTAATTAACTGATGGGGTGGCAAACTCACGCAAGCGAATATACAAATACACACACATCCATAAATGTGTATTTGTATATACACATTTATGAAAAAACAAAAGCATACATCGCCAGCTAAATTAATTAAAAAGAATTAATAATGTATGAAAATACTAGTTTGTTGACTGGTCCATTATGAACTAGTTGCATGACTAGTGTAATTCTGATGCAGAGTCAGACTAGTTCATTAACTGGAGGAGTGCTAATGCAGTTGGTATTCCCTAATCAGTGCGAGACTGACTAGATCGTAAACTAGTCTCATATGAACTAGTTCGTAAACTGGTCCACTATGAACTAGTTCGTTTACTGTTCTAATGCTAATTCATTATATGCTAACTTGTTCATTGACTACAGCAATCCTAATATATGTAGGCTGAAAACTGACATTTCGTAGGTGATCGTCGCGTTGAAAATACCAGTCGCTAGTATTGAAAACCGAGAGAAAAAGAACTACATCAGGGGTAAAACAAATTTGTAGTAAAGTGGCTCAGAAGTAGTAGATTTGACTGCAGGGTATTTGAGCAACAACTGTGTGTGTGTGTGTAGGTAAGCCTGTTTTTTGTTCAAATATGTTTCCGAGAGAAGCTAAAAAAAACAAAGTAAAAAGTAAATAATAAGCAAATAATTTTGTATGTGTGCATTAGCGTATAAATATAATTAACACATATGAGCAATTTTGCTAAACTAATTAAAAATGCAAAATCACTTAATTACAAAAACGGATAGAAGCTTTTGAAATTTTAATTAACTGTTGGGGTAGCAAGCACACGCAAGCGAATATGCAAACACACACACACATACATAAATATGTATTTGTATATTTATAAAAAAACAAACGCATACGTCGCCAGCTAAATTAATTACTGCAAGCCGATTCGTGATACAATGGCGTATTTCGTTTCATCAATTTTTTGTTTTTGGCTCAAAACACTTTTGTCGCTTCTGCTGCTGCTACTGTTGCTTTTGCCGCCCTTTTTGGACATTTTTTTCGCAGTGCAGGCATACGAATGCATTCGCACTTTCGAAAGACTCTTCAACCTTTTTTTGCGCTATGCGCCTGAGAAGAGTTTTGCAGCGCGTATTTCATGCTAATTTTTGCCGCACGCATTCACGCGAGCATTCACGAATAAATGTTAATGAAAATTTAGACAAATCATCGTTTAAACTGACGCCCGTCAGAGTCGCGTGGGTTAGTGGAAGACTATCATTCGCTAAGTTACAGGCTTGAGAATCACGCGGGATATGAGAAATCAAATAATAAGAAGATTTTTTTTCTAAAAGCGGCCGTCACTTGGTAGACTAGCAGGCAAGCCTTCGAGTTTCTAGATTAAAAAAGCATCAAATGAATAAATTGCGGCATAAAGTTGCAGGTCTCGTCATTTATTTATTTTTTTTATATTTTTTTTTATTATAAATTACAATCTGTTAATATAAACAATAAGTAATTGGTGTTGGGGGCTTGGGATTAAAATGTCTCTTCCCTTTGGACGAGAACATTATTGACTTTGCTGGTATTTAGTTACAATTTCACTAATACAACATAGTTTTCTATAATTTTATATTATTTTACATTACAGTACGAGCAAGATCTGTGGGTGTTTTGCGCTTTAGTCTTCTTAGTTTAAGTTCCATTTCTGGAATCAGTCTCATCTCGTGATTTTTGTGCTCTAATAGTCGCAAGATATGCTTACTGCTGCTTCTTTCTACTGTTTCAGTGACAGTGTCTATGCCGCGGTCGCGGTGAATATCGTCATTTTTTATGTACCACTTTGCGTTTGTGATTGTCCTTAGCATCTTAGGTTGATTTCTCCGTATGATTTGTAGGTTTGATTTACTGGCAGTCCCCCAAATTTCTAGTCCGTAGGTCCCTGTCGGTCTGATTATTGATTTGTACTACTGTGGGCAAAAAGTAAGGTGAATTTATTTGTCAAACTTCGCGGGATTAAAATTTCGTTCTAGTTATTTTTTTCATGAGTTGGGAGCACTGTTAATAACATCTGAACCAACTTTCATGTGAATGTCATTATCAGTAATATATTTACGCTTGTGTTTACCAAACGACCAAGAGTGCATTTTTCGATTTTTACAATGTCTGATTTGATTGAGCGGAGAAGTGCCGTCAAATTTTGTTTGCGGAATGAAATTTCGGCTGCGGAAACGTTTAGCATAATGAAGAAGGCATTTGGTGATTCGACCATGTCGCAGAAAAATGTTTATAAGTGGTACAAAGACTTCAAAGAGGGTCGAGATCGTGTTGATGACTTGGAGCGCTCCGGACGACCATCGACGCCAACAGATGACCAACACGTCAATAAAGTGAAGGAGTTAGTGCTCAAAAATCGTCGGTTGACTGTTAAAGACCTTACTGATATGATCGGAATATCAGAAGGATCTGTGAAAACCATTTTGAAAGACCATTTGGGCCTACGAAAAGTGAAATCTCGTTTGGTACCGAAAACTCTCAATTTCTTGGAAAAAAGTCTTCGCGTTGATGTGTGTGAAACAATGCTTTCAGACTATCAGGACAAACTCAAATTCATCATTACGGAAGATGAGACTTGGATTTATGCTTACGACCCGGAAACAACCGACCAATCAAGCGAATATCGTGCTAAAGGCGAGGCCAGACCGAAAAGAGCACGTCAAAGTCGTTCAAAAATATAGGTCATGATGACAGTTTTTTTCGATTTTCGTGGTGTGGTGCACTATGAATTCCTCCCACCTGGCCAAACTGTTAATAAGGACTATTATTTGAGCGTTATGCGTCGTTTACGTGAAGCAATTCGTCTAAAAAAACCAGAATTATGGGCCAACAACTTTTCGTTTTTGCATCACGATAATGCACCGTCTCACACTGCACTCGTTCTTCGTGACCATTTCCGCAACCACCGTATTCGCCTGATTTGGCTCCGTGTGACTTCTGGCTATTCCCAAAACTGAAGAGACCACTCCGGGAAAGCTGAATCGAAGACGGTGCTGATGGCTATACCGGAAATGGACTATTTGGCATGTTTCGGGGATTGGAAAAAATCGTTGGCATAAGTGTATTTCATCGAGAGGGGATTATTTTGAAGGGGATGAAATTGATGTACAAGAATAAATAAAGATTTTTCATTTTACAACCAAATTCACTTTACTTTTTGCCCACAGTAGTATATTATGAAGAAGTGTCTATCAGTCATGTAGCTTTTAAGGATATTAAATATGTTCAGTGGTAAAATGTTTTTTAGCTTATATAGAAGTCCTTTGTGCCACACTCTGTCAAAAGCTTTCGCGATGTCCAAATACACGGCAATGCAATATTTGTTCTTATCGAAGTGTATGTGCATGTGTAATTTTGCTTACTACTCTGTGAATCTGTTGCACAGTTGAATGTTGTTTTCGGAAACCGAACTGGTGTGAGGGGATAGCGTCTTTTTGTTTTAGAATCGGGTCCGTTTCTGTCAAGCAGTATTTTCTCAAAACAATTTGGAGAGGATGGGCAGCAAGCTAATTGGTCTGTACTAGCTAGCAACTGTGGCGTTCTTGTTTTGTTTGGGGATCGCGATAACTTGTGCAACTTTCCATGCTTTTGGGAAGTATTGTAGCCTAATTATTCCGTTGAAGAGGTCTCGTATGTAGTTTATTATAGTATCCGGTAGCTTCTTCAGTATTTTCCCATTTATTTGGTCATATCCCGGTGTCTTTTTGTCTTTAAGTTTTTATATATGGGTAAGACTCCGTCAGAAAATATGAGATTTGCAAGTGGTCTTTCGATTTCTTTGAAACTTTGGGAAATATTAGTTCTAGGTAAGATACATTCGAGCCTAAAAGGATTTTGAAAAATTTTCAAAATTGAGTCATCTACGCCATGTTGAAAATCGGGACCGTGTTTTTTTCAAAAATCAATATTTCTTGAACCGTTGGATGGATTTCAATGCAATTTACAGACAATATAGAAACAAATAAGTAGTTTAAATTAGTATTATGTTAAAAAAAAAAATTTCGAAATTTTGACCAAAAAAAAGTCAAAAAAATTTTTTGAATCAATTTTTAGTTGATTTGGCCAGTTTTTTAGATCTTTTGTTATACACATAGTTCTCGAGATATTGCGATTTTAGTGGAAGCGCGCACGCACGGTTCGCGCTGCGTTATGTGTTCCTGTATGAAGTGACTGGAGCAGACTGCTGCGCGTTTTAAACTACTTATTTGTTTCTATATTGTCTGTAAATTGCATTGAAATCCATCCAACGGTTCAAGAAATATTGATTTTTGAAAAAAAACACGGTCCCGATTTTCAATATGGCGTAGATGACTCAATTTTGAAAATTTTTCAAAATCCTTTTAGGCTCGAATGTATCTCACCTAGAACTAATATTTCCCAAAGTTTCAAAGAAATCGAAAGACCACTTGCAAATCTCATATTTTCTGACGGAGTCTTACCCATATATATATTATTTGATTTCTTCTTTTGTCGTGTTTTGTATTGTGTGGTCTGCATTCTCAATTGTGTTTGGCAGCTCAATGTTTTTATTATCCATGCTATTATCCAATTTGTAAATATTGTTTTAAAGTGGTCAGCTAATGTTTCAGCCTTCTCTTTGTTTGTTCTTGCCCATGTGCGGGAATTTGTTTTTATTTGAGGCTTGTGTATGGTTGTTTTAGCGAGTTTTTTAGTTGCTTTCCATAGGCAATAGTTGGTAGCTGTAGTTGTTTCGAGGCTGCTAAGGTATTTCTTCAGTTGATTGTCATTATGTTCTTGGCGAATTTTTTTGAGTTCATTTGATGATTTCTTTAGTTTAGTTTAGTTTTATCGGCTGGGTGTTTTGAAGCGCTGCCAGTCTTTCCTGAGTTTGCGTTTTTGTTTGATTTTGTCTAAAATAAAACCAGGGATTTTCTTTGTTATTAAGGTGTCTAATATTAGTGTCGATTGTGTTCCGTCATTTGTGAAGCAACACTTCTCAATGCAAGCGAGAAATATTTTGGAGAGTCTCGGCCAAACAAATACATCGTAGCTGTATGAATCAATCACATATATGCATACTAGGCCGGGTCGATTTGTGGGGAGGCAAAAAAATCGCCCATTGCTCTGTGAAAATCATATTCTAGGGATCAAAATAAGAAACTTTGCCGAAGGAACCATACCTCTAAAACAAATTCTGATGTCCCCCAATTAGAGTTGAACTTTTTAGTTTCTTTTCTCATGTAAAGGCCAAAAATGGTGATATTTTGAAATGATTGTATGGGGAACCCCCCAGGGGAATTCCAGGGGGTGTGCCACTGGCATGGGTCGATCGGCCGTCCAAAGTTTGTGGGGGTCGGTCATACATTTTGACTCGATTGGAGCACTCTAAATGGGTGAACGTGGGATTTTTCGTTCGACCCAAATTGGGGGACATCAGAATTCGTTTTAGAGGTATGGGTCCTTCGGCAAAGTTTCTTATTTTGATCCCTAGACTACGATTTTCACAGAGCAATGAGCAATTTTTAAATCGACCCGCCCTAGTGCATACACATATTCACACAGTTGTTTTCTATACCCACATATGCACATCACTTAAACTGACGCATACCTTCAATTTAGCTAACACAATCGAGTAAATGATCCGTTCATTTATTAGCACAAAAAGTCAATACGCGCAAATTCACTATGCAAATATGCAAACAGGTTCAGCAAACACACACACACACACATACATAATTGTGCATACGCTCATTCACATTTTAAACATTCACGTTTTGCTTTGCGCCTAAAAGCATCAAAAATATTTGGCGCGGTAACTGGCCACTTCTCGCTAACATCATTTTTATGCCACGGATGGATGTGTCTGGTAGTGACAGATGTGTGGCATGCAGCACTAACGGCTACTCTTGCAGCAGTTTTGGCTCACACTGGTTTTCGCTGGTTTTAATATTTGCACTTAAATTTGGTTGTTAAAATTTAACTGGAAAATATCGATCGGGCTCCTAAGCCTAACATAGCTGGTTCAGATGTGTAGGCGAACGTTATCACTCCACGTCCATTGTTGTTTTTCTGCTAAACGCTAAATAAGAACCATTTATTCGCAATATATATTTTTCATATATTATTTTATATAGATTTATTTTGGGTTGGGGAATAAGTTCATAGTGGTTTTATATTTTCTTTACAATGATTTATTTGCTGTTTGGTATAGGGTAAGTATGAGTATTCATTTGCTAGAACTTTTTCTGCTCTACTATGTTAATTGTATTTTTTTTTCATTTTTTTTATATTTTTTTTGCGCCTTAGAAATGGAATACCCAGGAGGCGAAATCATCATTTGCGACACTTGCTACTCTTTGCTTTTCATCGAGGTCACAAAGCGGCTGAAGTGTCCCGGGCTACACTTGCGACGTGTATGGAGTAGGTGTCATAGGCGAGTCTACAGCACGGAAATTGCTTACAAAGCTCAAAAATGGCGACTTTGATATCAATGACACGCTCCGCAGCGGAAGGACTTCTGAATACGATGAGCAACGTCTCAAATTACTTTTGACGAAGAACGGTCGCCAGATCAGTCGTCATTTCCCGAAAAAAATGAACTGCGATCATAAAACTATTCTCACCGAAAGATTGGGAGCCTGGGTGCCGCATGAGCTCAAAAAAACCAAAACAAAGAAAGTCATCTTCAAATTGCTTCTCAGCATCTCGCCCGCCACTGGACCACACACAGTCATAAACAACAGCTTTTTGTACCGATTTGTCACGGGAAATGAGAAATGGTGCCTGTATGGGTACATAATATGAATCAAATGAAACGCTCAACAAGGAGCTCTTTATTTCCCAGCTACACCGCATGAATGAAGCTATTCGACTGAAAAGGCCTGATCGTCATGGTCAGCCCATACTCCTTCACGGCAACGCCAGGCCCCATGTTACATAAGTAATCAAAGCCCCAGTCAAAAAGCTTGAATGAAGGTATCCCTTCGATAACAAAGATGTCCTTAAAAACTGGCTCAATCACACTTTTGACACTAGACCAGGCGATTTCTGGCGGAACGGCATCAACAAATTTTTCGAGATCTTGATTATTTTATTTTGCGCCTTATAAGTGACTCATGAGCGTAAAGCAAGACTCTTGCCTATGTTCAATGATTCACATATGAACACCATAGTAGTTTTTGAGTAACATTGGCAGAGTCTGTTCCAGTGGTGGTACAACTCACAGAATCGCTTTTAGCTGAAGGTCCCACTGTTATACCCAGCTTACTGTTGCCTGAATTCCTAGAAGGTCGCAAAACTGAATTGTATGAAACTTAACGTAAAAAAAAAGTGAAATAAAGAAAATAAAATATAAATGGATAGGGCGTACTCTGCGAAAGCCTTATGAGGAAATACCGCACGGCGCTTTGACTTGGAACCCGCAAGGAACGAGAAGAAGAGGCAGACCAGTGATGACTTGGCAAAGGGCTATCTGCAATGAACCTGGAAAATCGTTTAAGGGGGTGGTAGGGTTTAGCGCTTAAAAAAAACACTTTTTTTTGAATTTTTTACAGAAATATGGCTTAAGATACTTTAATAAAATCAGTTGCATGTTATTGTATATCTTTTCAATAAGTTTTTAAAAAATATTAATAATAAAATATTGGTAAATAAGCCCATGACAGAGTTTTTTTGGAGATATGTTTTTCGAGAGGTGCTCTGCGGTGCCAATCGGCATTCGTCGTAGAATCATCTGAAACTAAAAAAGTCGAATTTTTCAGTTAAAGTATGACGTAATGCTCCCCCCTACATTAAAAAATTTTTTTTTTTCATTTTTGTAGTTTTGGTGGCAAAAAAACGTAAAACGAGCATTTTTGGCGAAAAATTTCGCCATATTTGTAAGTGAAAAACAACCTTAAAAAAAAAAAGAATTAAAAAAAACAGTGGGGGGGGGGGGGGGGAGGTATTTTTGATTTAGAAAACGTTTGCCAAATTTGAAAAGTATCGGTTGAATAGTTTCGGAGTTGTGATTAAATAAAAATAAAAAATAAATAATTGGCGCGTACACTTCTGTTAGGTGTTTCGCCGAGCTCCTCCTCCTATTTGTGGTGTGCGTGTTGATGTTGTTCCACAAATGAAGGGACCTACAGTTTCAAGCCGACTCCGAACGGCAGATATTTTTATGAGGAGCTTTTTCATGGCAGAAATACACTCGGAGGTTTGCCATTGCCTGCCGAGGGGCGACCGCTATTAGAAAAATGTTTTTATTAATTTTGCTTTCACCGAGATTCGAACCAACGACCTCTCTGTGAATTCCGAATGGTTATCACGCACCTACCCATTCGGCTACGGCGGCCGTCATCGGAGTTCGGAGTTGTGATTGGCACCGACTTTTAAGAAGTCGTTTCGGGAAAAACGCATTTGAAAAAATGACTCTGAAAAAATATCGATGCTCCGCATTCGAGGTAGAGTGCCTACAAATGCTATAACTTTGAGAGTTCTGCTCCGATCCACTTAAAATTTTGACACAACATTCTTGAAATGATTTACTATAGGATGAGTGAAGAAAAAAAAATTTCGATTTTGTGACCCTACCCCCCCCCC
>JAYXIM010052163.1:0-11001 GCA_037575425.1 Anastrepha fraterculus | reverse complement strand
AAAAAATATTCCAGAAAGCATTACACTGTGCGACAGTGATATTATACAATACTTTTATGGAGACCTAGTACAACTTGTAGGTATATTAAAACTAAGAAAAATGGTATAGGAGAAATTTCCAATACACCCCCAAAATCTCATTTTATGGCCATAAAACCGTTTTTCAGTAGGTTGATGTGAAGAATCACTCCTAACTCCGCCAATTTCCATCCGATTTCGAATTTGTGTTTTTAGTTCGAAAGAACAAAAACAAGCCTTGTTGACAGTGTGTTGACAATTTTTCTGAAATGACAACTGACGAGACTGTAGACGGAAGTATTTGGAATTTTTTTATTTTTTCTCTATTTTTTTAACTTTGACATAATTTTTACGATATTATCCGATATTGAGGATTTTTTTTAGTACACTACTGTTATAGTAAATTTAATTTGCGTCGAATGAGCTATATTTGACTATAATTGAATTAAAATTAATAGAGTTGTGTGAGTTTTAAGATTTGATTTTTTTTTCTACTAATTTGGAATGTTGGTATAACTTTGCGCTAAATGGGAATAAGGACGTGTTTTGATGCGTTATTATAGATACGTAATATTTATTGGAGTGTATATGTATACAAAAGAGTACACTGTACTGCATACAACAGAACTGGTTAGAACTTACGAAAATATCTGACTTATTATAGCACTTTTTTTTTCAATAGAAATATGAAAAAGCTCCCAAGTGTACCAAAGTTCACACTGTACATTGATTAACAAAAGAAGTTTGTTATTATAATTTAACCTTATTAAAACGTCAAAGTTTTATTGTTATGCTTCAATTTGTGAGAAAGAAATGTGCGATAATCGCAATAAGTTTCGTTTCATATATGGTTTGTGGATCAAAAGCATTGTTTGAAGTTACAGAGTAATAAAGCTCTGGTTGATGGCTACAACGATTTCTTTAAGCTTAGATATACTACTTCTGATCGCTGGTATGAACCGGAATTTGCTTGTACTGAGTGTTCATTGAAATTCAAGAGATATAAATCAAAACGTTGCCAGAAAAGTTGAATTTCTTTATATTCTCCTATGATGTGGCATCATCAGCCTTATCATAAACGAAGCGTAAGTTATACCTACATACCAAATTAGTAAAAAAACAAAAATAAAATCTTAAAACTCACACAACTCTATTAATTTTAATTCAATTACAGTCAAATATAGCTCATTCGACGCAAAATTAAATTTACTATAAAAGTAGTGTACTAAAAAAAATCTTCAATATCGGATAATATCGTAAAAATTATGTCAAAGTTAAAAACATAGAGAAAAAATAAAAAAATTCCAAATACTTCCGTCTACAGTCTCGTCAGTTGTCATTTCAGAAAAATTCTCAACACATTGTCAAAAAGGCTTGTTTTTGTTCTTTCGAACTAAAAAAACAAATTTGAAATCGGATGGAAATTGGCGAAGTTAGGAGTAATTGTTCACATCAACCTACTGAAAAACGGTTTTATGGCCATAAAATGAGATTTTGGGGGTGTATTGGAAATTTCTCCTATACTATTTTTTCTAGTTTTTCTATAACCACAAGTTGTGCTAGGTCTCCATAAAAGTATATTTAATTTTTTTTTTTGTCACACAGTGTTATTTATTTTATTATTACAAACAATTTTTTTTTGTCATACATTTTTTTGTTATTTTGTAAGATAAAACATATCTAAAACAATATTCAAGAACAATTTTTTTTACTAACAATCTTTTTCCCAATTTTTTTTTTGAGTTTTGAATAAAATGTATCTAAAAAATTTCTCAGAATTTTTTTTATTTACATTTTCGAAGTTTTTTTATTAAAAAAATGAATACAACTTAGTCTATGCTCAGTAATCCCATTTCATAAATACTTAAAATACATAAAATACAAATCTCTACATTGTAAACACGGTAACATAGTACATTGAAACTTAAACTTAAATAAATACAATTGTTTTTGTTCGAAATATATATCAGAATAAGTAATTTTCTCGCAAAGTAGCGCTGAATTGGGGTCCATAGTGAATTATACTCAGAATATGTGAAATACATTTTGCAAAAAATAAATGGAAATTGTATAATTTTATTCTTAATAATATTAAAGAAAAAAGGTCCAGTAAACGTGAACAAAAACGGAATCTTGGTAGTATACCCTCTCCTTTTACAATTTAATGCCGCTTTTGTAGAAATCTCCAAGCTTCAGTATGAAAATATTTGAGAACAGTAGTGTACTAAAGGAAGAAAAGAAGTGAAAGTAAAGGGAAAATTATTTTTCAAGTTTTAACTTGGGTGTAGATACAATTTTGGAGTCTTAACCAAGGATGTATCTGGACAGAATTGCAATTTTGTAGATGAAAGGTTTTCTAAAGTATTTACTTTTTCTATGTTTAATCAGTGAAGATGATTTAGAAGTATTTTATCAAAACAGCGAGAAAATTAGACTGCCTGTCAGTGCTAATCGCCTAACGCTCGGTGAACATTGAGAAATATAGTACCTTAGTATAGGTACTACCTTAGTACTGCGGTATTATGGAAAATCCTAGGAAAAAGTATACACACATAAAAAGGTGTTCGATAAGTAATGGGAGTAAATGAGTGTCAAAATTTAATAAAGCGATGGTATTGTTTGTTCATTTCATTTCATTTGGAAAAGAAATGCACGAATCCTCCGTTAATACTTCCACAACTTTTCTCAAATGTTTTTTAAATTTATTCTTACTGCGACTTTCTGTCCAAATTTGCATTGTTAACAATATTAATAATACATAACCAACAGATATGTAAATGCAGTTTTGAAAATTAAATATTTGATCCACATACTTTCTCTTAAGTTAACAAAAAAATTACAAATACTCCAAATTATTAGCTTTCACGATTTAACCAATATTTTTTGCAAGAAAATTATAATTTGACTGGGAGAAATTTGAAAGGAAATGCCAATTTTAGTACCAATTAGACAGTGCAACAAGAAGAAACCCTAATTTTAACTCCTGGTTATGAGACCAAAAATTGTGAGAAATAAGAAGACGGGTTCTTTACCAAATACTTCTGTCAGTAGCTCTTCAGTTTATGCCACCTCCAAGTTTATGAGATTCATATCTGATATCATCCGAAACTAGTTGAAATATTTATAAGTAATATTTGGAAATGTTGTGTCTTTACCTTCAGTTTAAGATATATAATTTGAAAATTCGCTTAATAAGTACTTTTTGTTTTACTTCTTCATCTTGTTGAACTATGTTACTGGCGTGAATTTGCTGAGAGTTCACATTGCAATCTGGCAAAAACGAAATTTATTCACCTGAACGAGTACTTCAAGTCACAGCTGTAGACCAATTGACTCAGGCATTCTACAACATGTAGGTAAATCTTTACCAACCGATACCTTAATATTTATATTCAAAGGCTTGGCAAGGATTAGACTTCTTCCTTACTAAATTTTTCAATAAAGTTGCAGAAATATAGATATTTAGTTTTTCACTTAAAACCTCTGGAGTTGTGGAGTTTCTCCGGATGCAATTTGTGGTAGCTCTCTGTTTTTAGACAAATGTGAATTCTTCTGCAGAAAAGGGAGAGCATAAAATTTACAGCAACACCTTTAAATCATTAAAATCACTTAGAAAATCTGGGGACTACATAAAAATCACAAAAAAAAATAATGAACAAAAGCAACTACCAAACGGAGTCAAACCATCAGACGGCAACAACAATAACACTGTAAAAGGGAGCTAAAGCGGAAGTAACAGCAAAATTATGCTTATAAATTTTCCAACACCCCAGTGCAGTCCCCTGCCACCTTCTACCTGCCGCAATCCGCACAACGGCAGCCGTTCAGGAACATAGCCGTTGCGCTTGCTGCTCGGTCGGCTTTCGTTATGTAATTGTTGCTGTGTACATGGGCCGCGGCATGTGGCGCATATTAAACAACCGCCAACAAGCATTTATCAAATTTCTATTATATTCTGCCAGCCTGGAACATCGAACTCACTTACCTAGGCAGCAAGTTGCCTCTTTCCATCAAACAAATGTGTGAAAGTGCGAAGACCTCCCGTTGCCCATTACCGCCCTTCAATTGCACCATAGTGGATGTGAATGAGGCAGAAGAACACAGGTTGGTACGGTGGTAAAGACGTTCAGCGGAAGTCAAACAGGCGTTACCGGCGACGCCAGGAAAGTAACTACATTAAGCGGCAGGTGGCAAAGCTTTGATGGCATGTTCATACACATAGAAATATGCATGTGTGTGTGCGCATTTAATGATGGCAATGAAGGTGCCTATGGGACATTAAGGCAACAACAGCAGCAAAAAGAAAAACAATGCAATGAAAACAAAGCTTCCCAGGCACTGCAGCTGCTATCATAATAACGGCAACAGCCGTGGTGTGTTGGCGGCTGCATAAAAGCAAAAACAAGTCATAAATACAGCGAAACATGAAAGAAGAAGCAGTAAAAAGAGTTTTTTGTTTTATGGAAAAAAATTGCATTTTAAAGATATTTTTTGTCAAAAAATAGCCAAAAAAATAAACAAAAAGAAACGAGAAAAGCATTTGCATTAGTGTTTTATATAAGGATACACAAAAAAATTTAAAATAATGTTAAAAAATGTAAGCGAAATAGGCAAAACTAAAAAATTTACATGCAACGCCCCAAACGACTTTAAATCCCCCGCCAGCAAGAACAAGCATAATGCCACATTTGCCTTGCAATATCATTTAATGTTTACGTTTTTGCGGGTATAAATATTTTTGCATAATTCATGCATTTAGTGTACATTCAGGCGTTGTTAGGAGCCGCGCGAATGTCTCACTCAGAGTGCTCGCAGATATTCCTCTCTCTTCTTTGTTTTTGTATTCACCTCATACCCGCATGTTCCGCACAGCTAACTGGCTAATAGAATAGTTTTATAGACACCCACTCTTTTATGTGTGCAGAAAACTTGGCAGAGGCGGGGAACTCATTGTTTTTCTTATTCATTTGACTTTGATGTTTTCACACAGAAATCAACCGCAAAAGCCGCAGTAGGCTCAGTAGCGGTTGCCTTTTTGCTAATATTACTTACGCTTAGCTTTTAAGGAGTATTGAGTGTGTATGTGTTGGCTTGGTTTTTTAAGAATTTAGTACAAAAAAGTTGTTTAGCTTAATGGTCATAATTAGTTAAGTATTTACGTATAATTCACTTTTTTCTAAAAAGCATACATTTAAAATATAGTTTGTTACAGAAATATTTTCACATAAGGCAATATTTACTTTTTATGCTTCCATTTGCAAATAATTTATTGATTAAAATGAATTTTTGATTTTGAATTGATTACACTTTGTTTTATTACGCTTAATTATGTGTAAGTTTCTTCTTTTCACTTCTGCGAATAAAATATTTTTGTTTCGTTCAAAGTAATAAATTGAATTTGATAATTGAATTGAAAGGTCATAGAGTTCTAATGAAGGTTTGAGTAAAATATTTCATTTATAATTAAAACAATTTGTTGGTTTTTTTTGAAAAACCATTTTTTTTAAATTTGTCTTTTTTAGCCTACATAACTCATAACCCCTTTAGTTACATAAAGCCCCACACTAGGGTGTCCCAAAAAAATTAAAGTGATTTTTTTTTAACGCACACCCTCTTATTTTGTTCGAATGGTCTCAAAACATCTAAAAATAAAGTTTCGTCTATTTAGAATCACGGCAACCCGTGCCGAGTTGCGCGGAAACCTAACGGTACTTGTATAGTACGGCGCGCGCGAACTGTCGGATTGATTGCGTGTAATTACTTGTTTGTTTTATTACTAATCGCGGGTTTTTCGTGTAGTCAACATGTCAGTGGAGTTACGAAGTTCCAAAAAGGAAATATTTTTAATAGGGGACGTAAAACATCAAATTACCGGTTCTAAACTTCCCTCTAACGGGCAAGTACTGGCAGTTTTGTTCTATAATATTCGTGAAGTGAACTTGAGTGTCAATGAAAGTGCAAATCTCACAATTCGTGAGTGTATTATTTATTGGGAAAAGGCACGTATACCGACCAGATCAATATCTCACTGTGTTAAGAAACTAGTTAACTTATACCAAGTTTGGAGAGAATTGCAAAAAAATGCGAAAAAAACTCAAGAAGTGTTTGAACAGCGTCGACAGGAGTTTCTTTCAAACTTAAACAATTTGTTTGACATCGCACATGCCAATGCTCTTCAATCGATTAAAATAAATGAAGATAAGATCTTCTTGCAGCGCCAAAGAGAACCAGGTCGGCCCGGTCACTTAGCCGGAGTGGACAAAAAACTAACAAAAAAAGAGGAAAGGACGCGCCTTAGAATCATCGAGGAGGAAAAGCGACGTGCTAAAAATTTTTCATCCTTAGCACCATCAACATCATCTTGCGAACCACCACTAGAAAAGTCATCTTCTGACTCTGAAATAATAGAATTAGAAGAAAATAGGCCCAGCGCAAGAGAAGCCTCCTCTCAGCCCGATAAAACTTCTATGCGGAAAAATATTATAACTCCCAAGTTAGTTGCCGCATTAGACAGGTGTCAATTAAGTGTGAGGGATTCTGTCTTTATAATTGAAGCTACTATTGAGGCTCTGGGTCACAATACGGATGAATTCCCTATAAGCAAGTCCTCCATCCATAGAGTTCGTACGGAAATGCGAAAAGAACGGGCTGAAGCTATAAAAATTGATTTTCAAAACAAGGTCCCGGACACGGTAACTGTCCACTGGGACGGAAAACTGTTGCCAGCTCTAGATTCACGTAAAAGTAAAGAAGAACGCCTACCGGTAGTTATTACGTACGATAATAAAGAACAAATTATTGCTGTTCCTAAATTGGATAGCTCGACAGGAAGAGGACAGGCAGACGCAGTTTGGGATGCTATTACGAACTGGAACCTTGAAGACAAAGCGCAGATTCTCTGTTGTGATACTACTGCTTCTAACATAGGCCGCATAAATGGAGCATGTGTGCTTCTCGAACAAAAACTGGGTAGAGAAGTGCTTATTTTTGCTTGCCGTCATCACGTTTACGAATTAGTACTTAAAGGCGTGTTTGAAGCGAAAATCAGTCAAATAACTACAAGCCCAGACATCCCATTATTCAAGAAATTCCGAGAAAACTGGAAAAATTTCGATCCTGAGAAAAAACAAAGCTGTACAGAAAAGCTATCTTGTTTTAATGTTTCGGAAATTGACAAGCTGCTAGAATTCTACAAAACTGAATTAACCAAAGAAATCGTTAGAGATGACTATCGCGAATTAATTGAGCTTTCAATGATATTTCTTGGCGGAGATTCAGAAAAGAAATATAAGATTCGGCCTCCAGGTGCTATGCACCAGGCTCGATGGATGGCGAGAGCCATTTATTCATTAAAAATATCGTTACTTAGCTCTCAATTCAGAATTTCAAACAAGGATAAGGCAGCTCTGTTGGACGTATGTCTGTTCATCGTGACATCCTACGTAAAACCCTGGCTCCAATGTATTTTAGCAGTAAAGGCGCCGTATCAGGATTTGTGTTTTTTGAAGGCCATGAAAAATTACGAAACAATAGACAAAAGCATTTCAAAAGCAGCTTTGCAGAAGTTTTGCCAGCATTTGTGGTATTTGACAGATGAAGTATCTATTCTGGCTTTATTTGATGATGATGTCGATCTAGAAACTAAAGTAAGAATGAAAGAATAACTTAACTAGAGAAAACCCAACAGCCCACAATAAACGCTACATTGCATCCAAAGAAGAACTCTGTGGCCCACTTTTTGGTACGTTAATTAAGGTTTGATTTTGTTCTATGACTAAGTTTGCTAATAGGTGTAATTGATAACTGATCTATCTGTTTTAATTTCAGAGAGAAACATTGATGACTTCGTCTCTGTCAAAAGCAAGTTCCTGTTTAATCGACTCCAGATTGCCGACAGTTTTCTGAACAAGTGCCAATCTTCGTGGTCAAATGATGATTCGTTTCTACAGGCTAAAAAGAAGCTGCTAGGACTGAAAGCAGTTAATGATACGGCAGAAAGAGCGGTTAAGTTAATGCAAGACTTCCATGGTTTGATCACTGTTCAAGAGGAGCAAAAGCAATTTTTATTACGTTGCGTACAAGAACACCGACAGGTATATCCCGACTGTAAAAAGCAAACTTTGAAAAGAAAATTCGATGTTTTATAATAAAAAGAAAATAAATACGAAATATGTGTTTTATATTTATTTATTTAATTAATCTAAAAATTCAATTAAATCTTTCTCTATTGTGAGCCTATAGCTTTCATACTAACTTTTAAACTCCAAGTTTGACATCAAGTCGGCACGGGTTAATGACATCCGATCTCAATAATATTTTATATTTAAGTTTTTAGAGTCAAATGGAAAAAAAATAAAGGGTGGGCGTACTGAAATTCCGAAAAAAAAAATTCCCCCTTGTAGCCTGGGACACCCTACCCCACACATCTAAAAAATTAACGACTTCAAACTAATATTTGAAAAAGAGATTGAAGATATTTTGCTCGTTGATCAAATGCTGTATAATGTGTTTTATAACACGAAGCCTTTCTTTGCAGACAGCCAAACGATTGGTGTTTCTGAGCTACAGGTTGAAGATGTCTTATTCGTGTACAAAATAAATAAAAATTACAATCTTACAATAGGTTGAACACCATCGAACTCTGGAGTAATATGAGAAAATTCAGTACATCTCGAAAACACGAAGTAGTTTTGAGACGTCGCGTCTCTTAGACTTGAGAATAACAACGATCAGATTTGACAGAATGGAGAACATAAGACAAGGAGTAAAATTTGAAAGTCAAATCTGTCAGCATATCAAAAGGATCTTTTTCGCATCCGCGAAATTTTCAAATTTAATGTAAGGAAAGTGGAAGCTTCAAATGGAAACTTCAATCAAACATCAATGTTCTTCTTTATTTGCAATGCGTTACCGAATGTAAGCGATCATGCATAAAATATAATGTAACTATAAAATTCTATGCATACAAAATTAAATGAATACAATAAAGCTTAACTAATATCCTCACAAAAATAAAAACATTTTTATAAATTTTTTATAATATTTGAAAAAGCGTCTCTGTTTCGGGCTAATTCTAAAAGATGACCGATATTTTGGACTCCGATCCATTGACGCAACCAGGATAATTTTTTTCTTCCGATGCATCGTCTTCCTTCAATTTTTCCTTGCAGTATAAGTTGCAGAAGATTATACTTATGATTTCGGCATATAGGTATGACCCAGGTAGGCTGTTTTTTTGAGTTTAATGCACCGTAGAAGCTCTCTTTCGCTATTTACTCTTCGAAGCACTTCAGAGTTTGAGACACGGTCGGTCTTTTATGCTAAAATTACCTTAATCAGACTTGTTTTCTCGTGCCTATTATAACCTTTTTTTCAAATATAATTCCATTCGGTGTGGAGTCCGCCAACTTCTTCAATGTTTAATGGCTTATTTCTTCTTGCTCAACTAATACCGCTTTCCTTAATAGTCTCAAGCTGCTAACAATTCTTGTAAACCTTTCTCGATAGCATCCCGCACAAGTCTTCAGCCAAGATCGAAAAAAGCGCGCCAATCTCGGTCGAATGTAAAAGTTTCACTTACCGTTTTCTTCGATCACAGGGGCGTTGTGCATCATGAGTTCTTGCTACAGGATAAAACGGTCAATAAAGAATATTATGCGCAATTTACGCGAAGTAATCCGCGAGAAACGCCCGGATTTGTGGAAGAACAAGAATTGGTCTTGCATGACGATAACGCCCCTGCTCACTCATCGTTGCTTGTGCGCGACTTTTTGGCCACAAACAACACACTATTGATGCCACATCCACCGTATTCCCCAGATGTGGCCTCCGGTGACTTTTTCTTGTTTCCGAAACTGAAGAGGCCCATGAAAGAAGGACGCTACGCTACGATCGACGAGATAAAGACGGAATTGAAGGAGGAGCTGAACAAGAAAAAAAATTATTTTTTGAAATGCTTCGAAGATTTAAAAAAACGTTGGCACAAGTGCATAATATCTCATGGGGACTACTTTGAAGGGAACAAAATAGATGTTAATGAATAAATAAAAAAATTTTGAAAAAAACACAAAATTCACGATACTTTTTGAATACACCTCGTAAGTCCTTCTGCCCAAATATCAAGTTGACGCAATCCACTTATATATATTTATTTCTATTTTCTTAAGGTAGTAGTCTGGTAACTTACACGTTTTTTGAGGCCATGTTTGGGACATTTTTTGGAAGGGGAAATAAAATTCAATCGGTTTGATTTTCTGGTATGTTATTAAAGGTATCAGAAGGTGTACAAACAATTTTTTTTTTTTTTTAATGTTTTGATACTATTTTTGTACACTGCAGCGAGCGGCAAAAAAAAGAGTTACAGTGGCTGGCCGGCGTGATTTCGTCACTTGTGGTCATCTGAAACAGAAAAAATAAATTGCTTATTAATCAGTGTGCTTGTCGTTCTGGCGGGTAGTAAGATCAAATGATATTGACAAAAAATAACAAAATGGCGGACTTCGTAAGAAAATTGCCTTTTTTTAAAGTGGAAATCGGACTAAAAAATGGAAAGTTAGGGACGAAATAAATTAGATCTACCACCCGCCAGAACTATGGATGTGCAGAAAAACATATCTAAATTTCAGCTCAATCCGTTAGATAGAACATTTGTTTTCACGACGGCCATCCGGAAAAACGTTGTTTTGAGAAAAACGCGTTTAAAGTCTTAGCGGCTTAGCGCGCGCAAGTACGAGCCGCTCTCATGTATGTGCTATAATTTCGTCAATATTTCGAATTTCGGTCAAAAATTTGTACAGAATATTACTAATATATCGCACTTTCAAAATATGTAAAAACCGAAATTCGAAATTTTCAAAATAAGTTACCAGACTACTACCTTAAGGCGTTTGATAGAGTTTAGCACAAAATTTTATTGAATAAATTATTGGGCTTAGGCTTTTGTTCCAATTTCCTTGAATCAAAGAAGGTGAAGCAAATCAAATC
>JAYXIM010052159.1:0-11033 GCA_037575425.1 Anastrepha fraterculus | reverse complement strand
AGAGTCGATCGGACATGACAGGTAACATCAGTTTAGTCCATCTGCAGCCCCTCTCAGCCTGTGAAGCTCGCTTGTCGGTTGTAGTTACCCAATTGCTGTGATGGCCCCAGAAGGGAGTGATAAAAGCCTTAGCGCCAGCATTAGCGAACCAAGCATCGAAGACCTATGAAAAAGCGACAAAAAAATTCAGTATTGAATACCGCCAACGAAATACTAAGTAGCGCAACAAAATCAAGCAAAGAGTGACTAACTAAGAGCAGACATGACAAAAGAGAGGAAAAGCGCTCCACATCTATGCAGAGAAATTATGGTACTAACTAAAAAATTGCTGCATCAAAGGCTGACTTGAAACAGGTGTACACAAATATAAGGAAATTGGCAAGCAACAAGAGTCAACATAATGTTCCTATAAAAAACTCCAACGGACGTGTTATCAGCAAGGAAGAAGAAGAAGTAAAAGTGTAGCGCGACCACTTTAAAAAGACATTCAATGTCAGCCCTGACATAGATATCAAGAGCGTTATCTCACCGAGCAGATCACACCACAGGTGACTTTTACGTAAAATTTGCACATCCATCCTAGTGAAGAAGAAATTTTTCAAACTGTGCGATCACAAAAAAATGAGAAATCTGCCGGTACTAACAACATTCCGGCCGAATGCCTCGAATGCCTTGAGACGTGAATGCTGAAGTATTAAAGCCAATTTTTCGAGATGTCTGGAATTCGGAAATAATCCCATCCGAATGAAAGGTAGCGATATTGGTAAAGTTGCCCAAAAAGGGTAACTTTTCGGATTGCAACAACTGTAGGGGTATTGCACTATTGCCTGCAATTGGCAAAATATTTTATAAAATCATTTTAGATCGCATTGCTAAACCAAGAAATACCTAGTAAGCTTCGTACAAAACAAGACCGCTCCTGCATTGAAACATCAACACTATGTGAGTGAATGAATATCAGAAAGCTTAAAGAGAATGGATATTTCGAGGAAAATTATAATTTTAATTAGAAAAAGCTACAATGGTGCGAATTGTAGAGTGCTTCACAAAGAAAAGTTCTGGTTTTTTCTCCACTAAATGTCAGCAAAAGTCCGCAAAAGCAGGACTGAAAAGTAGTATCAAAATCATGGAATCTATGGGTATCAAAACTAAGAACGTCGCGTGATGACAAGACATTATTGCAAATGTTGACAGTTTTTGCTATTTGAGAAGTATCATCTCCAAAGACGGTGGCGCAAACAGAATAAATAAAGCACTTAACGCATTTGCTATCCTTCGAAATATACAAATATGGCGCTCTAGCAACATCAAAAATTCCACAAAGCTTAAAATGTTCTATTATACAGATCCCAAACTTGGCTTGTGACATCGACCACGAACGCAAACTGCAAGAGTTTATGAAGTGGCCTAGAGTAATGGCAAACGGGGAACTCTAGAGAATTGCACGCCAAAAAAGCATCAACAACGAAATAGAGAAGAGCAAATATGGATGGATAGGGCATATTCTGCTAAAGCCTTAAGATGCAATACCACATGCCGCCTTTACTTTGATCCGCAAGGAACAAGAAGAAAAGGCAGACCACTGATGACTTGGCATAGGACTATGCGCAAAGAAATTAGAATATCGTTCAATGAACTGAGGCCTATGAGCAAATATAGAATGTTTTTGAAATGGAGTTCAGGAGTATGAAATAAATAATAAAAAACTCAGTTTAAAAAAATTGCAGCATCATTTCTCGAATTTTTATAAATTGTGTATAAAGTTTAAAACTTTGATTATTATGGTCTTTGCTAGAACTAAATATATTTTTGTAAAAATAGAATAGGAATAGAAATTTAAAAAAATAAATAAATAAATAGTCAAAACTTGTGGTGACTCTATAATAGTTTCGAGGGGTGTATATTTACTAGGCCGGGACGATTTGTGGGGAGGCAAAAAAATTGCCCATAAGCTCTGTGAAAATCATATTCTAGGGATCAAAATAAGAAACTTTGCCGAAGGAACCACACCTCTAAAACGAATTCTGATGCCCTCCTATTTAGGTCGAACTTTTTAGTTTCTTTTTTCATGTGAAGGCCAAAAATGGTGATATTTTGAAATGATCGTATGGGGAACCCCCCAGGGGAGTTCCAGGGGGTGTGCCACTGGCATGGGTGGATCGGCCATCCAAAGTTAGTGGGGGTCGGTCATACATTTGGACTCGATTGGAGCACTCTAAATGGGTCAAAGTGGGATTTTTCGTTCGACCCAAATTTGGAGACATCAGAATTCGTTTTAGAGGTATGGTTCCTTCGGCAAAGTTTCTTATTTTGATCCCTAGAGTACGATTTTCACAGAGCAATGAGCAATTTTTAAATCGATCCGCCCTAATATTTACTCTATTACTATTGTTTCTTCTCTTAGCAAGTTCATAATTTGAATTTGTTCCGCTTAACCCAAAATATACCTTAATTAGCTCTAATGCTAAAATATTTATTGATGTACTTCATTAATCCACCTTCCATGGCCACATAATGGCGACAGATTGGCTCAACTTACTCACGCATATACAAATTCCGTGTCCCGAGAATGTCGTTCTGTTTAATACACAAATGAATTTTAATTCAATTTTCATAATCAACATAATAGCACCAATAAAAGCGAATATAAGTGGAATGTACACTGGTCCATTGGCTTGTCCTCATGATTTAATTTTAATCTAATTTAATAGAATCTTAAGCAATTATGTAGAAGCTCGGCATCAATCCAACCAAAGCAGGCAACGAAAGGTGGCCCGGCGAGGCAGCAGGCACTCAACAGTCCAAGCCTTATACATAGTTGCCATAACAACCGAGGCCAATAACAACAAGTGACAGCAGAAGCACAATATGTTCGGGAAGTGGAGGTTGAGACACAGAGGTAGCAACCAGCTTTTGAGCCAGGTCAGAGTGTCAGGTATAAATGGCAATTAGCCTTACGCAATTCTGAGGTTAATTCGAGGGAAGAGTAAATACAAGAATAAAGGTAAGATGTCGCAGAAGATAGTTTTCTAAAGGGAGCTGGCATCAATCAGAAACCAAAATTTAATTCTCGCTGAACAGTATAAATTGTATGAAGAGAAACAAAAATAAACGTTGTCATGCGAAGAAGTGTAAAAAGAGTTAAGTAATTGAGTGCTATACTAATAGAAGAATGTAGGTGTGTGCGTAAATGCGTATGTGTGAATGGCTGCAGGTGTAAATTGAAGTTGTGAATTGAGCGCAAGAATTGTGAATCTAGGTTATGTGCGCCAGAAATGCAATGAAAAAAATACTAATAAAATAGAAAATGTCATCAATAATGCGCGAAATAACAGTATCACACATACATACATGCACACAAATACGCAGCGATGCAAATACATATATAAATGGCACTCATGTAAGCGAATTCTTC
This sequence comes from Anastrepha fraterculus, assembly GCA_037575425.1. Classification (NCBI taxonomy): domain Eukaryota; kingdom Metazoa; phylum Arthropoda; class Insecta; order Diptera; family Tephritidae; genus Anastrepha; species Anastrepha fraterculus. The sequence goes on along the minus strand of JAYXIM010052159.1, from coordinate 7,618 downwards.
GAGGAATGTTTCTATTTTGTAGAAATGTTGCTTGCGAGTGTTGAAGAGGAAAGGCAACGAGTAAAGGAATCACACTCTGAGCGTGCAACAAAGGAAAAAATTTTAATAAAAAAAAAATTATATAAATTCCATAGCAAAGCAATGACAGGCAGAGTAATGGAAATGTATTGTGGCACAGCGGCATATCACCGTAACAGCTGAGAGTTGAGCTCGTGTAGTGAATCAAGAAATGCTTGTAAAAGGTGTCAATAGCAAAAACCAAGTAAGATGTTAGAAAATAACAGGAAAAATTGGCACTGCGTTTGAGTTTTGGCTTTAGTATGGGTAGTGCAGCCAGGCTGTGAGAGACCAAATGGGCGTGCCAAATGAAAACGCAATGGAGTGACCAGATATTGTTGAACACTGATGTTGGTGAGCACTGCACCAAGAGTAAAAACACAAATTTTTTTAGCCAAAACCTTACAAAGGCAATATAAAACTAAATTTGTCTTGAATCCTGAAAGTTTATTTGGTAGAGCAATTAATAATTTTAAAATCTAAAATATCCCAATCATAATATAAATATATATATATATATATTGGGAGATCCTCCTTCTATTTGCGGTGTACGTATTGATGTTGTTCCACAAATGGAGGGACCCACAGTTTTGAGCCGACTCCGATTGACAACTATTTCTTTATGAGGAACTTTTCATGGCAGGTGCGACAGCTATTAGCAAAAACTTTTTATTATTTTGTGTCGTTTGATGCATGGAGATTCGACCATACGCACTCCCAAATGGTGGTCACGTTCCAACGAATTCGGCTACAGGAACGCCCGATCATTGGCTTACTAAATTTTCACAATTTTTTACTGTTAAGGGGTGGTTTAGAATTTTCAAACAATCGATTATTTGTTTTTTTGATATTTCGAAAGTATAGGCTTTTGAGAATATACAGGGTGAACGATATGAAGTGTTACCAACTTCACACTGCTTGTATCTGTAAAATAGCTCATAACATCAATGTCAAAATTGTTCTAATGACAGTTCAATATATCGCACTTCTCACGTTAAAGCGTAATAACTCAAAATCTGAACATTTTCAAGGAAAAAATATGTATCCGCACGAAAATATCATTAAAAACAATATAACGGTTGTTTCATTCTTATTTGTTTAGTAGTTGCGCTAAAATAGAAAAATTCAAAATGTTACACTTTATGTGACACAAATTTGTTCAAACACTTGGAGACAACTAAAAATGTAACTCTTTAGTTGAGACAAATGAAGTCATTCTGAAAACAAAGAGAGAGTCATAACGGGGTTTTTAACGAAAAACTAGACAAACCACTGAACGATTTTTACAGTGGGTAGAGATGACCACTGTACATTGTTTTCTTGCAAAAAACTAAAATTTGGAAATTTTGAGTTGTTACGCTTTAACGTTAGAAGTGCGATATTGTTTATAAGCCATCAAAAGCATTTGCGTCTCAGTTTTGTTGAATTTTTTTTTTCTGTGATGGAATTCTAACGTAATGATGTGATTGCATTATATTTGGCTGGAAAATCACAACCAGCCATTGTTCGTGAGCTCAGTCACCTCAAAGTGAATAAAATGTTTGTGTATCGCACTATAAAACGTTACAATGATACTGGTAGCATTGTAAAACGCTATGGAGGTGGACCAAACAGAACCGCAACAACGCCAGAAATGATGCGGAAAGTGAAGGCTCGACTTTAACGAAATTCACGTCGAAGTGGAAGAAAAATGGCCAACGAACTGAAAATATATCAAGACAGTATTCGACACATGTTGAAAAATGAGCTCAAGGTCAAGGTTAATAAGCCACTCGAAGCAATTTCCCATCGCAAGTAATGGTTTGGGCCGCAGTGACTGCTTATTGATGCTCTCCAATCGTTTTTATCGAGCCTGGTGTCAAAGTGAATGCGACTTATTATCGGCAAAATGTTTTAGAAGCTGCTTTAGAGCCGTGGACACGCAAACATTTCGGTCGTAGACCATGGACGTTCCAACAGGACTCGGCACCGTCTCATAAAGCTCATGCTCCACACTTCATTTCGTCTACTCAATGGCTGTCGAATTCGCCAGACGCAAATTCAATGGACTATTCCATCTTGTCCATTTTGAAAAGGAAGGGGAGGAATAAAAAATATGCCAGTATGGATGCACTGAAAAAAGCGATTATCCGAGAATGGGCCAAAATACCTCAAGATCACATTCGTGCAGCATGTAACTCATTTTTTGACCGTTTGAAGGCTATATGTAGTCAAGGCAAAGGTGGTCATATCGAGCTAAAATGAATATATGTTAAAAGTGTAATCATTTTTGAACAATTTTGTCTTCGAAATCAATAAAAACTAATTTCACACAAAAAAGTTCTGGTGTTTTGAATAGGTAGCACTTCATATCGTTCAACCTGTACTGTTAAATTTTTAGAAGATTATTTCCAGTATTTTCGATTGTAGAGTAGTAGAGTCAAATTCATCACGTGGCGGCATCAAGATCGCATTTAAATGGTCAAAACTCTAAACTCAATCATCTCAAAACTACTTTTTTCGGTCTGGTGTTGTCAAAAAAAAAAAACAAAAAACTATTTAACCGAATCGTCTGAAATTTTAATATGTTATTCACAACGTCACTAGAGTCATATTATTATTTCAATTATTTCGCATTTATTTATTTATTTTTTTTTTTAAACTGAAGAAAACCGATTTTTAGAGTCTCAAATTCAAAACCGCGCCATTTTGTCAAATCTCTTTTTTTATTCTGGTGCGGACATAGCAACAGCCATACTGATTTTTTTGGTTTTTGTGCCAAAATGGACAACACCGTCCAGATTGAATTTTTCGGGAGGTTCAACTTCGGCGTCTTTTTTAAAACCAAATAAACATTTTTTTTTTCTTTTTTGTATTTAAAAGAAGTTAAATAAAAGGCCCAAAAAATTTGAATATCGTTTTTCATATTTGTGTTTTGTAATAAAAAATTCCTGAAAATACCCTAAATTTTCGACTACCGGGACCCCTAAAACCAACATCCAAATTAATGCTTCTGTTGAACATAAAAGATGCAAAGAAGTCACGTATGTTACATAGAGGGAAAAGTTGAAGAAAATGATGCAAATAAATTTGTATCATTTGAGCTGATTGACTCAGAAAAGGTTTGCTTATAATTCGCATTGCTACTCCATCGGTTTTTAAAATGGGTTCATTGTTTGTGGAATAGTGAATTTCGGCAAAAAAAAAATTTTGCCATTCGGTCTGCATTTACTTTTTGCAATCGTAATACCTCTGCATGTAGGACATACACATAAATTAGTTATTTGCAATTGAAGTTCTTGTAAAGTATTTGGCCTGCTATGTAGGGGTTTTTCTCACTTCCTTTGATAAAGGCAGTTTGTTGGTTCGAGCGAGTTATTACAACTACATCATTATTGGAAAACTACTTCTGAATACTTAACTTCATTGACCTTGAAACCGTTATTGTATATGGACAGCCGCGCGACTTTTAAGTGGTGAATGGCCATCTGCCGTTTGCTAGTGGTATCGGCTTACCCAAGCTTTATGAACGTGAGAAGCGTTGAAGTAGTGTTGTTATGGCTACTGGCTACTCTGTTATTGGTAGTTATTATTGCTGTTATTAATATGTGTTAACGTACAATATATTAATATTTCTTATTATATTTTCTCTTCGCATATTCAAGCACAACGAACTCTTTTTTTAGATTCGTTTTAAATACTTGCGACATATGGTAAATTTGGGAATAGGCCCCACAACTATAAGAAATCGTGTAAGATGAAGAAACTCTAACTTTTTGCAAAAAAATCAGTAAGTATTGTAAGGTCTCGTTTTATGCGGCGCATATTAAAAAAGACTTTACTTGAGCTTTCAGCGTCCCGCGATTTTTGGCTCCTGTCTATATGCGGACTTTCTAAGCAAGTCAATATGTATGCTTGTCCAACAAATTTTTGTATGAAACACAAGCCGCACAACATCAAAATTGCATAAAAATAATCTGCATAAAACGAGACCTTAGAGAATTTATAAAAAAAAAAACAATAAATTTTCGTTACAATACATAGCATACAGTGTATATTCAAACCATAAGTCCAAAACATATAAACATTCATTTTGGTGCGAGCGAAGCAAACAGTCCCCATATGAGCCCTTGACTTTGATAGTGGTATAAGTCATATTTTCCTTGTTTCGAGGTATTTAAAGTTTTGCATTTTAAAGAATGAAAAATGTTCTCGTATTATGGGATATGATTTTGCGACAGTAAAGTAGTGCCAACAAACAAGTATTTATTATGATTGTGAAGTTTATAACCATTTTTAAAAGAAAATGTGGTTTTGAAAGGTTGTAATGACTTATACCAATTTCAAAATTAACTGCATGACTTTGTAAATGACTTATCCCATCAAGGAAACATTTTTAGTGATAATTAACATTTTATTCAAACTCATTTCATTGTAACTAAGTAAATTATTTATTAGTACAGGGTTGCCAATGTTCGACGGACTCATCTGGCAACCCTATATCTTTTGACAGAGACGTCAGATCGCTTAATGGCATACCGCGTTGGAAGCGTCAGTCCAAACAGATTTTTACCATGGAACAGGACACGCCATGCGAGCGCTCCCAAATTGTTGAAATTAACATTCAACAAAAGAAGTCAATTGTGAAAACTCAACGTGCGTATAAAAAATTAAATAATGTGGAAAGTGCGCCTTCTAAGAACACCATTAAATGTTTGTACGAAAGGTTTTCGACTGGTGATGCTCTTTCTAATTCAAAGAGGCCAAATCAAAACCGACCAAGGCGTCACCAACGACATCCCAAAATCGCCGTTCTCAGCAGTTGGGCATTGCTCGGACCACTTTACAGCGAATTATTCGTATTGATTTGCGTTTATTCCCGTATAAGATTCAATTGACGCAAAGATTGTTGCCTGCGGATAAGCCTCGACGAATGGAATGGGCCCAAAGAGTAATAGAAATCCGTCGGGTCCGTCGAATATGGGCACTCCTGTATTTAGGGAAATAAAGTGAAAAATTGGTGCGATATAGGGTAGTAAAACCATCATATCTTTAAGTTTTTCTTCTTTTATTATTGATCCAATGGTTGTGCATAATGGAAACAAATCAATATTTTCATATATTCTAGGTCTTCTTCTTTTAGGTGAGAGGTCTAATATTATTGAACTCGAAATTGTCATCCAAGGGCGTTTTATAAAACATTTTATACGGAGCTTTTTTTAGAAATCTGACCCATTGTATTTTTAGCCAAGACACAGCTTCTCCAATGGTGTTTTTCTTTCTATTATTCGTTGATTCTTTTAGTATTTCTGCCGAAATGACCATCCGTTCCAGGTGTTTTAGCATTTAAGACACGGCTTAGATATTTTGAAAGTATCAAAAAAAAAAAAAACAATACCAATCTAACGGTTAGACGCGATAGAAATGAAACCTTCCGTAAAACAAACTGAGAGAGAATGAGACGAAAGCAGCATTAGGAGCGGGATAATTATAGGTTCATTATAATATTTTTTCTGTCGAAATTCACGACACTTTTCTGCATTATTTTTCGGCATAATTGCGGTAAATATTTAAAAATGAAAATATTTACGAATATAAAAATACGGACGCAATACAGCACACGCGGTTGCTATTAGGAGCGTCGTAACGCGTATAATACACAGACGTACTAACATACACGCAAACATTCGTAGGACGCTTGGTTTGAATTTTTTATACATATGTATGTATGCTATACTATGGCCTAGCCTATGTACGTACATACATATTTCCATACATACTTCCAGCAAAACAATGCTTATTAATATACACATATGCATCTACATACAACCGCACACACAGGCCACTCACTTTATTCCTGTAAATGCGTATGTCGTCCAAAGCTAAAATTCTATGCTTAGCGACTACAAGAACAAAATGCATTAATAGGCGCAGGCGTAGCGGCGACAGAATTCGGGACATCAGAATTTGTTTTAGAGGTATGGTTCCTTCGGCAAAGTTTCTTATTTTGATCCCTAGAATACGATTTTCATAGAGCAATGAGCGATTTTTAAATCGACCCGCCCTACTGTATGAATGCGCGCTGGATTTCTTGAGAAATTTTACCGTATGTTTTGCTGTGGCGAGGCACATATGTACATACACACAACATATATACATATATCCGCATATATACATACATATATAAATTCACAAATTTAAATTTGCTTATGCCATCCTTCTGTGTGCCTGGTAATGAATCATTTTCCATACATACATATATATACGTATATCTTTTTTCTTCTTCTTTTTGGTGTCGCTTTTTCGTTTCATCGATTCTCAAATCACTCACAACGATTCTAAAGAAGTTTTCACTTCAAAAAAAAACGTTTTGCAAACAAAAACTTCTGAATTCCGTACATTTAGATGAAACTTAAAACTGCATTTTCTCATATATTCTTCGTAATTTCTGGGTCGCCTTTGTTTTATTGTTTGTTTTCAAACCAAACCACACAGAAATAATTTCTGTTCTTCGAAACTTGCTAATTTCCAAAAAGAATCCAAATTAGCTTTCCGGTCTTCATATCCGATTCCATTTATACATTTTTTGAAACAGAGACAATCTTTATTTTCGAAAAGTTTACCACCCACATGCTTAGACTCTCTTGTTTCATATTCCTCTCCAGTATTTCTCTTCATTTTTCTTATATTTTGTACATAACTACGTAGATTTCGTGTCCTCTTTATTGATTTCATCTTGCATTCTTCCATTGGTAAGGTTTCCGAATTCACTTTTAAAGTATGAACTGATTCATCAGAAGACGATATTAATCTTATTCGTTTTCATTTCTTGGGAGCATTACTTATACTTCTTCGCCGTATAATGTCTACTATTAACTATAAATAGTACGTTTTTACATTAAAAGGATTACTTGATCATACCTGAACCGTTAACTGAAGACACTTACTAACTATTTTGCCAAGCTTTGTGAACAGACTGACTTAAACCACTATCAAAGGAAACAGTAACCGTATTTTGTTTACCAACCAAAAAATAAACACATTTTATGGAGTTAACTTTCATGGCATACTGCTAATCTCTTCAGATTATGTTATTTTATTAGGATTTGATATGAAATAGAAATATAAACTAGATTTTTTAAATTTTTGGCTTATACCACTTTCAAAATCAACGGCTCATATATCAGATGCCTCCCCAGAACACGAGCGGGTTTCTACCGAAATTGTGCTGCTGATGGTCTATTTTGGGTTCAACATTTGAGACCATCCGAATTTTGATTATTTTTGTCTGTGGATAGAATCGTTTTCTTCCCTTATCCCAAAATGTGTACGAGTATACTTTTCTGCAAAGCGGAACCATGCCACTTTGTGACTGGATTAGAGTGCGGATTTGATACGTTGATTTTCATAGGAAAACTTCCAATCCTTCTTCATTACGTGCTGCCCACATCGTACATCTACGCTCAAGCCCATTTTCTCAGTCACTTCTTTGCACACATTTTCTCTTGAGCAGCGAGTAGTGAGTATTTTTTACGGCTGTTTCGGATATCGAAGACATTGTAAATAATGAAGGAAAATATAT
>JAYXIM010052158.1:0-11056 GCA_037575425.1 Anastrepha fraterculus | reverse complement strand
AAGTAACAGGTGAAGATATCAATAGTTTAGTGCATCATGCATGGAATTTTTTTAACATAAAACTTTGGCGTATTTGAGAATTACAAAAAGTGTAATTTTAAATTGTATTCAGCCATATCTACAATCAACAGTATACGGACATACCTAATTTGCCGATTATATTTTCGGTGTAGCTCCGCAAAAACGCATAAAAAATGCATCTAACAAAACAAAAACGAACACGGCTCAAATAGCAGCTATGGGAGTTGTAGTAGTGACACAGAAGTGAGAGTAGTAGCCGTAGCTGGAGTACGCATATCAAGTTTTTTGCTACTATTCGAATTATAGACAGTATTGAATTTTTTTTTTATTATTAGTCTGAACTACTAGCAGTCACGGAACGTAGCTTGGAGCGGAGCAAAACAGTTGGCCTCACATTTTACGCTACCTGCTCCACTGCTCATCTGTTTATGTTCAGAGTAGTAGTGAGATCAAAAATGAAAACTTGGAAGTAGCGAAGTGCTTAGTTCGCGGATGTCAACATTTTTATGTACGAGATAGAGTGCACAATGCGGACGCCAATGATTTGTTATTTAATTAAACTTTTGCCTGTTTATCCTTGATATGAGTAAACATTTATTTCCAAGTTTTTGATGGAATTTAAAATAAAGATATACATAAGCTTTTATAATAACAATTTGCTCCTATCTGATAACACTTTGCTTTTAACTCAAGTTTTTAAAAAGAGTTCTTGCGAAGTTGTAAATCCTTGAAATAAATTTTGTTTTTGTCCCTAAAAGATGCAAGTTTAACAATAGTAGTCCCCAAAACATGATGTTAGTGCTGTAATAGCATAACAAATTCCTCACACATTACTCCTAGGATATAATGGCCTGTAGTTCCGGTACCGAGTTAAAAAGAGTTTAGGATTAGAAAAACAGAAATCGCAAAGACTTGATTGAAAATAATTAATTTCGAAGACCAGTCCCTCTTCGACCTGAATTACTGACAATACCCATCAGTTTTAACGGACTTTAGAGTGGTATTGACAGATAAATTGTTTATGAGTTGTAGCGTCAATTGATGATGACGCATGTCTAATTTGTTCCGGCTTTTTCGGGTATAATCAACTAGACGGGGTCAAAGAATAAAATTGACGCAAATAAAAATCAGAAAAGTACATATGTATGTACTACATAAGTGTGGTTGTTGTTGTAGCAATAATACAAGCCCTGCCGGTGCAGTGTATATCACCGGTCGTCTTCATTTAGCTCATCTAAAGGTAGGCCCAGGAAATATGTTGTTTCGACAGGTTGGCACCAGAGGGAGAGGGGTGTTAGATGAGTGGGTTTAGAGGGACATGTGAAAAGGTGGTTAGTGTCGTGCGGGTGTTCGCTTTCGTTTGATATCCATATTAATATCATGGAGTGAGTATAAATATTTAAAACCATTTTTTGATTTTCAATTTCAATTTATTCAGCTTATTATATAATAATAGAATCTAGAGTTCAAAATCAATATCAATCAATCAACCCCTTTGAAATAGCATTAAATTCAACTAGTGCTCGAGTGAGAAAAGAGTCAGAGACACATAAAAAGGCAAATGTAAACACAAGTACCTTGGAGGCACATTACAACATATCTGCTCAAGGAGGTCTGAATAATCAGTCTATCCAGAGACAAGGTAAAAAACAAACTTAAGCAAATGTACTGATATTCTATTTTTAAGAAACTGTAGGCTTATAAGTTTACAACCAGCGTACTTTCTTGGATTATCCAACTCAGTATCCCGATACATTTTTGTCGCACGGAGTCACTCTGCGCAATGAAAAAAGGTTACGCTTTAATTAATTACCCACTGGTTTCGGGTTATTGTTTCCAAATGGGTCCAATAGTCCAAATTAAAAAACAATAGAAATTTCTTAATTTATTAATTTTTTTAAATATGCAATTGGGTGGGGTTTAGTATAATTCCGCATGAGCAATTTTAGGCAAAGCATAATGATTTTTCCACATAGGAATTCTCGGGAACGTGATGACAGAGTGCGGCTAAACAAGCCTCCTCAGCACCGATAACAAGAGATCCCACATGTGAAAAGAGAGATATGCTATCAGCAATTAGACGTTATCTCAACACCAGAACGAAACTAAAATGGCTAAACTACACCGACCACCACTACACGTTCCAACGACAGTCGCTTCTACGTTACCGGAACGACCCGGATTTATATCCGGCCTAGGACTGTCGCTTCAGCAGCATTCCCCATATATGTATGGGGAATGTTTACGCTGCTACAACAACAACAACAACACTATCGTAAACCGAGAGCATATATCTTCACAATACCCCACCGGCTTATGGAAAACACAAATAAAACATTTCACCCGCCACTATTGACACACACCAATATATTCTGACCGGGGAACCACCTCCAGTCTGCGCACATTGCGGAGGAGCTCTCTCTTTAAACCATGTATTCCAAGATTGCCCTGTTTTGGTAGATGCCAGAAATCATTATCGGAAGAAGAACTGGATTGAATTGTTGAAAACCCCTACATCCGACAATATAATCGATATCAACAACTTTATAAAGCATATCCGAGCCTGAATTTAAATTGAGTATACATTTTCCGTATTCAGTATTTGGTATATACCTAAGTTTATAAGCACAAACATATTCATTTTATTCTAATATAGTCTTACTGTTTTTAAATATTTTTGTAGAGCTGATAGCCTTGGCAGCTAATGCTCTTTTTCAACATTAACGTAATTAATTCAGTTAATTTGTTAATAAATAATAATTATTAATAAATAATAATTTTGTGAACATGTTAGGAAGGGATACCCGAACAACCTTTAAACTGTACCTCCCAACACTGTGGAAATAACTGTTTTGCAATTATTTACCTTTAAAATGCCTTCAGAAACTTCACTATAGTTTTCCATATTATATTTTACTTTCAAGAAATAATTCATTACATTTTGCGTAAAATTGCTCATGCGGCATTATCCTAAACCCGTGTCACATTTTCTTTCTTACCTTATTTAAAAAAGCCATATTTGGTTGCACAATAGTTACAATAATTATAAAATGTTACTTAGAGATATCTAAATACAAGTATGTACACTTTTTGCCAGACAACTTGTTCTTTACTCTGCTACGTTGGAAATGCGAATAAATATGACTTTCTTCTTGCTTTATTATTGAACATTGTGCAAAATATGTACAATGTTATTGAAAGTTGAATACATATTTACTTGACAATTGGACTTTGGACCATTGCGCTCTGTGTGGTTGCCGTTATTAGCAGTTGTTATCAAATACATACATATACATATATATGTTTTTGTTTTTTCGTCATAATATATTTTCCACATTCGTTTTGCACTGCATTTTATCACTTTTTGTTTGCGTCAGAGTTGGCTTTAGCGTTATCTCTTCTTTACGTTGAAATATACCAAGGATGATGCCGTGGTGAAAATATTTTTAGGGGTGTTCTATGTAGCAGTTCATTATTCGCCTCTGGTCGATGATAGAATCGGCTGACGATCTGTGTTAGTGATATGCGAAAAAAAATCAACACATTCAATGCTCTTGCCATATTAGCGGCTTGTTTACAAATACGGTGAATACAAATGTGCGAAATGAGTGAGTTATTCTTTATTTAAAATTACACTAGTCTACAAGGAAAAGTATCCGAAATAATTTAAACTAATATCTGCTTCTCTGTCCATGCAAAATTCGGATTGATAACTAAAATTAATTTATTAGTTTGCGTTTTTACGATAATCGTATCTTTCGTGTTTAATGGAACTAGGCCGACAAAATTTAACCAACATTCAGACCCAGAAACCAGACTATATATTTCCGAAGGTTTATGATACGCTGAATCCAAATCTGGCCTCAGAATTGCTCTATCAGCTCTGGTTTTCGAGATATCCTAACCTAAAAGTGCAAAAAACACCATTTTTGCCCATGAAAATTTCAAAATGCGATATCTCTGCGAAAAAAAATGATATTTGAGCAAACAAAACGCCATTTGAAAAAAGAATGTATTGTATTTAAAGATGCCATCCTTTAATTTTGGTGAAAGAAAACATCTGCAAGGCTACATAACCTCAAATATGGGCAAAAATGGGGTTTTTTGCACTTTTAGGTTAGGATATCTCGAAACCAGAGCTGATAGAGCAATTCTGAGGCCAGATTTGGATTCAGCGCATCATAAACCTTCGGAAATATATAGTCTGGTTTCTGGGTCTGAATGTTGGTTAAATTTTGTCGGCCTGTGTTATTAGTATAATTTAAATGAAGTGCGCGATTTTAAATTGCGATAACGTAAAAACCGTAGCTAACCAATTTTTAAGTATTTTCGGTTTCCCACTCACTCACATATAGTTACAATTAGCTCTTGTACCTATAGCCCTTGCGTTAACTCTAATATAACGATGTCCGAGATGTCGTTTCTTGTTTTTCCAATTTCCTAATTTTAATTCACAATTCGCTAAAAACGCGTTTTTTTTGTATTCAGCTAATCATATACCCATTACACTTTTTGTTATGCATTGTGTTTTTATTTTATTATCAGCCCAAAAAATTAGCATACAAAATTTATAATACTGCCAACATTTCAAATTTTGATTTTCATGCTTAAAATGTGCACTTCGGCGGAAAAAAATTAGCTTGAGCCAGAAATTAATAGTGCAGTTAGTTGAGTGCCTCAAAACGAGCTAGCATTATGACAAACAAAAGATGAAGAAAATCGGGGAAAAAACAGACCAAAGGGCGGAACTAAATGACTTTAGTGCAGAAAGAATTGCGGAACATGTTTCTACTACTATTAAGCCAAGGGACTGGGGTGAAGTATTTGTCAAGAACTTCCAGTTGTCCTAAGGCAAGGAATCTTAAAGAAACGGATAATCCCTCGTTTGTTGAAATCGCTACTCGCATTATTGTATTTTTGTAACAATTGCAGGCGCCACCAATTCGAGAATGCAGTTATAAGCCTCCACGTCCATACGTACAATTTTTTTATAAATTCTAGAATCCCACAATTCAAGACGATTTAATATCTTCGCATGGTATTGTTCTTCTTTTTCTATTAGCGAATTATGTATCTATACTTTCCTGCGTTTTGCTTTTTGTTTCTCCAGAAGTCCCTTGCGGTGATCATCACAAGTCCTTGGAGGCTCATCTAAACTCAATCGGACAAGAGAAATTAATTTTATTAATAGATAATATTGTGCGTGATCGAAGCTTTTTTTCAAAATTAACAATATGGCGGCCTCAGAAAATATTTTTCAGATTTTAGAGAAAAAAAAAACCGACAATTAATTGTTAAAAAAATTGAAATTTTTGAAAAAAAATTGTTGAATAACTCGAAAAGTATTTGTCGGATTCGCTTCACACTTTCACACAACATTTTTAAGATATTAAGAAACTGCAAAAACAATGAACCCGAAAATCAAATTTGCTTTCTTCAGTTTTTATATTTTCGATAAAATTAAGACTAAGATAAGGATTGAAAAATTTTCTTTCTGAAGCATTCCAACATTGCGTCTATATTTGGTACAATAAAATTTTGGATCATTTCTGCTCAGAGAACACTGTGAGACTCAGCGAAGCACATGAAAATATCACGATTCGTTTAAAATGCTCAAGAGTTCGCAAACGTTGTCATAAACAAAATGCCCATGTAAACATAGATACCCAACATACAAAAAACAAAAGTCGCACACACTATGCTGCACATGAAATCCATATAAATTAGGCCTAACAATGATTGGGTCGTATAAAAATTTATTTTCGTTGTTTGAAGCTTTTTTCACTTTGGCTACCCTCTCCCCTTTTTCGTTTATTTATTGGATTTCTAGGATCGTATGCATCATACCAATCATCACCCTTTGTTGATGCATCTTTGGCTAATACGGCTACCGTTTCCTCAAATTTCAATGTATGCGCCAACCAATCATCTCCATGTATCTCTTTCTCCACAACGCTATCATCCAGAGACTCCTTGCTATCTTTCGACTCAGATTGCTTTTGTTTTAGCGTCTCCAATTTATTGCGGAATTTCGAAAGCAAACTTAAAGTGAAATCCTCTCGACTAGCACCTTTTTTGGGGATTTTCGACTTTAAACCGCTATATTTTTCTTTTTCCTCGATAAAATTCTTTATGAATTCGTTGTCATCCGCATTGGCACGTAACTCAACAACACTACTGTTCTCGGGTTTTTTCTCACTTATTTTTTCACGTTCTCGCTTTTCTTTTTGATACTCCTTTTTGAGGTTGATTATTTCTTGTTGGATTTCATTTCTAAATGCACAAACGAAAATCATAAAATTAAAACACATCCACCGCAATTTCCGAGTGCACTTACTTTTTCTTCTCGCTTTTAATTTTACGCTCCTGTTCTTGTGTCAATAGTACATCCTCATCAGAGTCCGATATTTCATGTTTCATATTCGTGGACGCAATTTTAGGTACTTTTTTGGCTTCATTCAATTTTGGTTGTAATTTATCTTTTATGCGCTGCTTACGCTCTTCTATATCTTCATCATCCACGGGCTCCTTTTTAATACGTACTAATTGACGCTCTTCTTCCAATGCTTCTTCATCTTCGGAACTTATATTTGTATTTTCGATGTGCAAGACGTCCTTACTCAGTTTGGGATCATCTACAACGTCATGTAATGATTTCGCTTTACCAGAATTTTTCTGCACAAACTGTTTGGTTTCCTCTTCATCTTCCTCAGCCTCCTCACCAAAAGAGAGTAGCCCAAAGTTCCTGTAAAGCAAATATTGAATATAATAAGTAAACGCATTCTTGATTATCTTTTCATTTACTTGACACCCTTCTCGCGCTTTTTTGTCTTTTCCTTTTTATCCTCTTTCGCCAATTTGCGAGGAAGTATATCATTAAATGGATTATTTAATATTTCCGCACGCAATATTTTCTGCGGATACATAGGGCGTTCATTGTGATCCACCAATCCTTCTTCTAACTTTAGCATGTTGTACACGGTGTCACCGGTCACTTTGCCGAATAGTGTGTTTTTATTTTGCAGCTCCGGTGTAGCGGCCATGGTGAAGAAAAATTGTGAACCATTATCATCCTTGTCGGCGTTCGCCATACCGACCAAACCTCGTCGGGCATAGCGTAAGCGAGAATGGAATTCATCTTTAAATGTATGCCCGTAGATAGATTCTCCACCAGTACCGTCACCGTTTGGATCGCCACCTTGCACTATGAAACCTTTAACGACTCTATGAAAGATTGTGCCATTATAGTAGCCTTCCATACAGAGCTGTATAAAGTTGCGACAAGCTTTGGGACATTCACGAGACCATAGCTCTATGTCTATGTCACCCACAGTAGTCTTTAGCAGCACCTACAATAGAAATTTTATCGTATACTTGTACGGGATATTAAGAAAGTAATGCTTGCCTTTCCCGAAGTGGGTGGTTCTTGGATGTAAATATTACTCATATCCCTTTTGTTTATTAGCACTGAGCTTAGGGTTAATTAATCTATATTATCCTGACAAAATAAAAATATTTACAAAGACGCCCGGGCGAAATCGAGGCGAATTAACATATGGATTCGCATTAAGCGAAATGCTTCCAAGTTGTGTGTAGAAATATAACAAGCCGCCTTCACTTGCTTGAAAATCTGGCTTGCTTTCTATTTAAATTTTCGCAAGAGAGCGACACGACGATAATACACGAAGTTGGCACAATGGAAGATGCTACGAAATAAGAAAATAGTTATCACATCACAAAAATGACAATTGAAAGCAAGCGATATCTCGCGCACGGTGTACAGAATACTGAAGTGGCGTCTTCCAAAAACCGCTACTTTTTCACAATTTTTACAACCAACTAAAGGCCAATTGAGGAAACAACAAATGTATATAAAGCCTACAAATGCGTTTTTTCTCCATATTGATGCTGATGACAACTTGGCAAGAAAGTGTTTGTGTGTATATAATTCTTCGTGTTTGGCGGTTTCCATTGCTTTCGTTTATTCTTCCTCCAGAGGACGTTAACAGATAATGCAAATGAAATGAGAAGGCGCAACTGTTAATAAGCTGTTTTCGAGTACTAAATTGAAGGTTCGCTTGTAAGTGATTTCAGAATTTTACTTACCACGCTAGTAGAGGATTTCATATTTTTACTGTTTTTAAAGATATAGAGGTGTACTACCCAGCAGACCGTTATTCGGCGCTGAGCGAATTTGACACTAAGTTAAAGTTAAATTTTCTGAAACACAAAACGATTGACGTAGAATCCAAAGTTCCCCTCAAATTTCATCCGTTCAGAAAGCCAAACGCGCTTACACGCATATGTTTATAAATATGCATACAAACTACCACCACATCCAGAAACGTTCAAGGTGAAGTCCAGAATAAACAAAACTGAGCTAAAGTAGAAACGCCAGGAGCTTTTTTCTGATAACTTCGAGTTTATTTATACAATATAGTCCCCTCTGGCCTCGATACACTGTTTTGCGTGATCTAAAAGCTTTTCGAAAGAGTGTTTCAGGTCATTTAGCGGAATGTCCTTCAGGAGGTCGGTATAAGCCTTTTGGATGGCCTCTACGGACGCAAGGCGTTTTCCTTTCATGGCCAAAGGCAATTTTCCGAATGGGTGGAAGCCACAGGGAGCCATATCAGGTGAATACGGTGAATGACTGATGGTTAAAATGCGATTTCTAGTCAAAAAATCAGTCACAAGAGTGGATCGATGAGATAGTGCATTCTCATACAATAAGCGCCGGCTTCCTCCTTCGCGGTATTCAGGGCGAATTCAACGAATGCGATGCAACTAACGGTTCAAAACGCAAAGTAGGAATATTGCATTGACGGTTTGGTCCATTGGCACAAACTCCTTGTGGACGATTCCCTTGGAATCGTAAAAACAAGTAAGCATCGACTTGATTTTTGAATTCTCCAAACGCGATTTTTTGTGTGGTGGCTCGTCTGGGGTCTTCCATTCGGCATTTTGACGCTTAGTTTCAGGTTCATGTTGGAAACACCACGTTTAATCACCAGTTACAATGTTGTAAAGCAAGTTTCCGTCTTTTCTCGCCTCTTTAATGAGGTCTTTCGAATGCTGAATTCTGAGCAATTTTTGGTCCTCAGTTAACTTGTGCGGAATAAAACGGGCACAGACCTTTCGTAAGCCCAAATGATGAGTGGAAATGCAATAAATCGATGTTTTGTAGATATTCAACTCCGATTCCATGAATTCATGAGAAGGCGGATAGCACTGAGCATTTTCTCTGTGAGTGTCCTGTCTTTGCTAGAGCAAGGCTACGAATTTTGGGTTCTGATGTCATGGATATGAGTAATATTTGTTCTCTCACACTGGAGGATACTTTCAGATTTGCCAAAGAATCTGGAAAATTCTTACAGCTCCTTTCTCTCAGTCTGTATTTCTGTTATTTTTCTCCTTACCTCTTTGTTTGAAAAAGGGTAGGACTTTCCAGAATACTTGCCTTTGAATACAATGGACTTTTTAGCCTGAGTCAATTTCAAGTCTCCGCTCGTCCCTCTTATGGCTTAAAAATTAAGAATTTGAATTTAGATTAGATTTGAATTTAGATTAGCAGATCAGCTGAAGTCGTGTTGGCCACCGGCTATTTTTTAATTTTTTTTTTATATATTTTTTAATTTTTTGTTTTTATTTATTTTTTTATTATTTTTTTTTTTTGACTCCGGCGTCGTTACATTCACGCGTCTGAAGTATGAAGTGAACGAAGAAGCTCTCGATAATATGAAAAAATTTAGAAATATAACATGAAAGCGCCGAGAAAAATTATAAAAAAACAACTGTAATGACAGATTTTTTTTGTCTTATTAAAATTATGCTTGAAACTTTCATGGTGGGCTCTATTATTCTTTAATGCTTACAAAGCAATTAATCAAACCTCATTTTTTGTTTTAACAACAATAACACTGAAGTACCAACTCAAGAATGTGTTCGAGGTTAAACTATTTTTGCTTATCAACGCACTAAATACCAGAGCAACATATAAAACTCGTGCAGTTCAATCAACGGATACATCAGTATCCGAATACTGAATGATATCTAACAGTTAATTAAAATATTTAAAATATTGCAAAAATTGTTTGTCCCAAATTGGTTTCAACAAACGATAAAATGTATCATCAGACATTGAAGGTGACCATAAGTATAGTTTTTTGAATTTAAAACAGACTTTTTACCGGTTTCTCTTGCTAGAAACTCATAGTGACATACTACATACATACATACATACATAGACTTAGTATAACAATTTAATACGTTTTTAATTTTTAATTAAGATAAAATGCATTGACTGATAAGACGTCTCGTTAGAAACATATGAGACCGAAAGCAGCAATAACAAGCGCTGCGATATCAAATGTGACAAGGCAAGTTCATACAAGGTGTTGTTACTAGAGCAGCGGATATGTTTTGTGCCCAAGGGCATTGTAATTATGGCCTCATAACGGTTGTATATAACAGCATAAAGGAATCGAAATGGATATGGACCAATCAAAATACGCAGAATGATGTAAGGAGCTGATTTAGCCATGTCTGTCCAACCGTTCGTCCGCCCGTTCGCACGATAACTCGAGCAAAACTTATATTTCAATAAAAGTTGGTACAAATACATAATATTATTTTTCCAAGATAGCGGCAGGCTAATCTCCTACCCTATCAGAAATCAAAATAGATTAACGAAATCAACGCAAGACTGAGTCTTGTCGAGGCCGTATGCTCCCGAGAGGAGTGGACAAGGAGAAAAAATTAAAAATTGCCTATGGGCTGAAAAGTCTCGGGTCTAACCAAGAAAAAAGTTTTTTTAGTAAAAAATGAGCTTTATTCATCAACGTAATTCCCATCAAGAACAACGCAATCCTTCCAGCGCCGCTCTAATATTTCAATACCACTTTTGTAGAACGATGTATCTTTTGCCTCAAAATAGACCTCAGTTTCAGCGATAACCTCTTCATTCGAGCGAAATTTCTTACCGGCGAGCATTTCATAGGTCTGCGAACATCCAAGAGTCGCTGAGAGCCAAATTCCT